>JANITW010000004.1:48351669-48378062 GCA_027564335.1 Erythroxylum williamsii | reverse complement strand
ATTTTAATTATTAAATCAAAATTTATTTGAATATTTATATATTATAAATTTAATTATAAAAATTAAATTAAATTAAAGTATTCATAATTTTATTGATAAATAATTTTAATTTATTAAATATATAAATATGATGTTAAATTAAATTATTCATAATTTTTATTAAAAATTACTAAAATAAATTACAGAAATTAAAAGTTTAAACAAACAAAATCTTTTTTGTAAAACGAAAACAAAAAAACGAAAATAAAGTTGAAAACAAACATACCTTAAAGTGTTTATTAGGAACAGAGCTCCTGGGACACACATGCATATATGTATATGTCTGTACTCGAGAGGAATTTATAAGGTTGGTAGAATAGCTTTGGAGCATGTCTTTTATATTTTATTATACATCAACATCAGATATCGTCAAATCCTATCCTTCTTACTTTTGCTCCCAATCGTCGTTCCAAACTTTTCCCCAGCCCTAACGCCAAATTCTTTTGTAGAACGCATAATTCTCTCATGAAATCCGTATCCAAACCCAAACGAACTGTAATTTGATGCTTGCGATCCCTCGCTTACCCTGTCAATTTTATCTTTCTTTGCAGTCTTTTCCGTTTTGATTCATGGAGGGCTCTTTGGTGGAGGATCTCGGAGCCCCAGAGTCTTGGGAGGTTGCCGATTTGGACGACGCGATGAGTCGTTTGATGCTTAAGAAAGACTCCAATAATCATTCTGCTCCTCCTGAGGTACCAGCTGCTTCGTTTTCGGGTCAGTCTATGTCGGGTTCTTCAGGTAGCGGTAGCAAAGTGTCGGACGATGTTCTCGATCAGGTGGATCAGTTCCTTCGCGAGGCCTTGCAGAACCCTCGCGAACGCCTCTCGAGTAAGTTCTTGGGACAATTTCGACTATATTTGGTCGCGGTATAGGTTGTTGATTTCTTGTTTTTGATTATTTGCAATGTTGAAGTTGAGGGTGGCCGTGCTGATACTTAAGTGGTTTACGATGCTTTTGAATGCATAATCTTGGTTATGTCTTACACGCGAGACATAGCTTATGGACTGCCTTCTAGAGTTTTGTTGTCATGAGCCAATAGGATGGGGAGATTTGTATATGAATAGCTGAATCCAACCGGCTCCCTCTTCTTGGTCTTTATTTTGGAAACGTAGGTACATATATAATAACTTGTATATGGAGAGACGCATCGGTGTTTCTCTGTTTTTTCTTATAAGATATGCTTGATTGATATTCTTTCAATCTTTTATCGTATTGATATTTTACATAGAGCATTCGTTCACTTAATTAAGCACTTTCATCTTGCAATGTTCTAAGCATTAATTTTTTTAAAAATTCTCTTAACAGATTGCGTGTTCTCATTATCTTATTTTTAAAAAAAGACGATTTACATTCTTTATCTGAATTTGACAATGTAAGCCTTCGCGTGATCATAATGTAATGATCTCTGTGATAGAAGAATATGATTAAACCATTGCTTTTTTTTTAAATCAGTTCTGCGGATGGAACAAGATGTTGAAAAGTTCATTCGCAATCCAATGCAACAGCAATTAGAATTTCAACAATTACCTACTTCATATCTGCGATTGGCTGCACATCGTGTAGCCCAGCATTATTCACTGCAGTCTATGGTTTTGTTGGATAACAATTTGGCTGACGGTTCTGGCTCTAGAATTATGGTGCGCAAAACTTCCGAATGTAAACCTCCTTTGATTCGCCTGGCAGACATCCCTGTAAGTTTCCCATCAGAAGATAGTGCTGTTCTCAAAGTTGCAATTAAGCAGAGGCCACAGAAACGTCCTCAACATGTCAACAGTGGAAACTCAAATTCCTTTAAGTCTAATAACTCCAAAAGTGTTGAGGAAAGAAAAGAGGAGTACAATAGGGCTCGTGCACGGATATTTAACTCTAGTAGTTCTGGAAGTGGTGCTAATATGAAACCAGATGTTGAACCAAGGTTCGGAGATGGTTCCCTGCATGTCTCGTTAGGTGTGCCTAAGATGGAAGATAAATCTCCTTCTGTAATTTCAGATATAACTCTAGGGAGGGATCTGATTGAACCTTCTACAAGTAGCAGTCGATCAGTAAGAACTAGCACAGAGAAGGAGCCAATTGGTAGAGGGAAGTCAAACAATCGAGTGGCCATCTTTCGGGACCGTGAAGTTGATCGAAAAGATCCTGATTATGACAGGAGCTATGATAGGTATTTTGTAAATTTTCTTCCTTCTTGATGTGCTTTTTTGATTACTTCAATTTGAGTAGCTGACTCCCATTCTAATTAGTGAGGTGTATAACCTTCATTCTTTAGTTGGTGTGGATTAAAGCTTCTTAAGGTGGCTTCACACCCCAATGAAAAGGCTTATTATCTGTTGTAATTCTCCGAAGGAAATCTAGAAGGAGATGGTTACATTATCTAAGGACTGTAAGAAAAGGTCAGTGAGGTATTGAAGAAGAGAATAAAAGGAGCGAAGGATTTTTTGATGTTGTCCATGTGGGCTATCCTGGTTGCTAGTTTATTATTTTAACAGCATTATTGGTATTTTTCTTATAAGTTGGAGGTTACTTCTTGTGAGGAAGGAAGAGCTTAATAGCATTTTTCTTTGCGCTGTGTTCTTAAACAGCTTTATGAGCTCCAAGGGCTCTAGGTGCCCATGCCTAATTGGAGGTCTGTACCTGAGTCAATGTGCATCTTTAGATTAGGTTCATTGACCCACCTATGCAACGCCCCAAATGTTAGTCCATGAGTAAAGTTTAATTTGTATTTTGTTTAATATATCAGAATTTCAACTTCTTGTCCTTACAGACTTGTTAGGTACTATGATGTTAATGTGATGAAAAATGTAATGTCTATTTTAGAAAAGAAAATTAACTAATCTGTTCTTGATTTACTTGATTCTTCGCTGAAAAAGCAAAAAGTGTATGTGACTTTTGCATCTCATCATTCTAGGTAGAAGCACGCACATCTAAGACTCTAGCCTTGCAGAATGCTGTCAACAGTACTAGAATAATTCTTTTCACTAATGAGTGAACAGTTATAAGGTTCATTACGTCATCTGTTCCACGTTGAAAGTATCTCTTGGATGCTTATGCTATAACTGCTAGAAAACTGATATTAACTTCAACTGCTGTTAAATTCCTATGAAATTAGCCTTACATAGTAATTCTATCCAGGTACATGCAAAGATTTGATCCCGGATTTGGGTTCAGTAGTGGTCCTTATGGCATCCAGCCCATGTACACCCCTGCATTGAATTACAACACTGAATTTCCTCAACTTGGGTCTAGCCATAGGCCACAGAGCTCCATAGAACAACAACCACGAGCTCCTCAACAGTTACCTGGGACCTGGGGTACACCATCAGGCCCTTCTGGAATTGGTTTTAGTCATCCAGAAACAATGATACCACCATTTAATCCAAATCATGTTGGTGCACGATCCACATCTGCCATTTATTTGCATTCACCTCAGTATCCTTGTCAACGACCAGGAATACCTTATGTTCATCCTCATGAACATGTTCAACCTTTTTCACAGGTATGGCTGTTATTGTTCTTTTCACATTAAATTTGAGTTATCAAGTATAACGTGAAGGGGTTTTTTCAGTATTGTTAATTGATTTACTGTTAGACTATTAATTTTCAGTTTTTTTTATTCTTGTTATACTTAAGTGATTTGTTTATTGTTGACTATAAATTTAATGTCTGATGATCTTTTCTCTCACATTTTTAAATTTATTATATAATCTTTAAATTTTGGCATTGTAATTGAACCAAAAACATTAACCAGTCTGTCTTTTTCAGAGAATAAAACATGATATTGCGATATGTATTGATTGTTGTTTTGAATATCAATGTTGTCTTGTGAAGTCTCATCAGCAGCAACCTGAGGCGAGTTTTGGTTTAGCCCGGCCCCGGTAAGGGGCTTGGGCCATGCCTGTGCCCTGCCATCTGGATCTTGGATTTCAAATATTGGTACGCTTGTGCAGCTACTATGTCAACTGGCAGGGTGCAGGCATAGAGAACTGAGGTTGGTTGGAGTGGAAAAAATTAGATGAACATCAGTGCAGAACCATTCCAGCACCCTCGGCTCTGTTTGTAGCTTCTTCATTCACGATGTTGGATAAAGAAGCACAATGGCATTGCAGATAAGCATTGCTTGGTGATGACGAAGAAAGAAATGCAGGAAAGGATTGCCCGAGTTGGGCACGCATATCCTCAGGCTGAGTGGAGGTACTTTTCATTTCGTCTTTCTGCTCTCTAGGTTGTTTTACATCTTACTTTCAGGCTTGGACATAAATTTTTGATTTCATGCATAGTGTTTGCTTGTCGCCCTTCTGACAACAGCACGATCGTGGAACCTAGACTTTGCTAAAGCTTGGCCTGTTCGAATGAGGATAGATGTGTGGCGGTCTGCTTTTGGGAGCTCTCACATGGTTTGCGAGGTCCTTGGTCAGGCGGAATAAGGAAATGATTAATATATGTATCATATGGATATTAAATATATTTAGTCATTAATATAATGGGATTGTGTTTATCTAATTGGTGATGAAATTGACCCAACCGCATTAAGTCTTCCGATATCACTTTGTGTTGTGTATGCATATGTAGTAGCTCTTTACCGTTGTTTTGCGGAAGAAAAGGAAGAATGAGCTGTAGAAAACTATTGTTTTGCTTTATTCTTAAAGTGCAAAAGATGAATACGGTTCATATGTGATCAATGTAGCGGCCAAAGATTACTAGATAATTTTCTGATTTTATTTTTGTTGGTAACTGCAGCATGCATGCCTTATAAAAGCGCTTTTACTTGTTTTTGTGCACCTTCGTCGCCCCTATCCTCTTATCCCTTCTACGTGCACTGCTTTAACAACTCCATCAAAAGTTAACTCTCTGTTGAACGGAAGTGATGACTCGTGCACCCTAAACGGTTAAAGTCCTTGTACGTGATCAACTCCTTCAGGTAAAAAGGTAGACATGATGGCTTTCGTATGTTTTTGAGTAAACTATCCATTTAGCCCAAACCACCCTCCCTTTGTTTCATTCAATTCTATATATACACAAGTGTCCACAAGTATTGTGGATGCGTAGCTCCTTCCAATTCTTCTTTCCTATGAGACAGGTTTGTTTCACCCAATTATTACTCTATTTTTAGTCCAATATCTTAATCTTTTCTTTTACTCTAATGTCCAGATTTTGTATTACATCAACGTAAGGCAAACATATGGACTAGTAATCGCTTTAATATTGTGTAGAAGATTAGTTTTCCTTTGGACTTAGGATCCACCCCTGTGAGCTATTAAGGCTACCTTTGGACTTAGGAATTTAGGATACACCCTGTGAGTTATTAAGGTTATAGTTTTTGTTTGTGTGTTTTACAGGCAACAGTAGCAGCTCAACATGGAGAAGATAAATTCACAGCTATATCTGCAGAACTTATATATAAGCCAGCAAAATAAGATGCTAAGGAAGAAAGCACAACGTCTAAACCAAGAAAATCAGGTTCTACGTTCCGAGCTGCAGCAGAAACTATCCAAGACAAAATCAGATATAGAGCTTGACGGCAGCTCAATTTTGACCTCAACTAACACCGAGAGAGACAAATTCTGAATATATAAAGATGATCAGTTCATAATCCTCTATTTCTTGTGTACGCCAAGAGTCAGCACTGCATAGCCCATCAATATTCTCTACTTATGTGTCCTTGAATATAAAAATCTTTGTTCCAGGCGACCAGAACATGCTTGTAAAGCAACTAGTGACTGATGAAGAAATAAATGAAATCTTCTGCTATATCTTTGTTTCTTCCTAACAAAATTCAGAAAGTACTAATGTCATGTACATTCAATCAACTTGAAGCTTCTTGTCTATACTTGAAAAATCTTGGTAGAATGCCTTGAAATGCTTGTAAGCAATTTCTATATCTTCCTTCGCGCATATTTCTCTCACGCTGCAGTTCAAGAAAAAACAAGATTATGCCAACTGTAAAGCAATGTGAAAATCACTTCCAAGCATCATTGCTAACACTTGAAAGGATGCAACTGTTATGTCGTAGCTCAGTTGAATGACAAATGAATTATACCATGGAAATTTGCATTTCCCATGGGAAAGACCACGAAATAAATTATCATTCTCAACGTTGATAGTTTGTTAGTAGAAATTGAGTATGCACATTCATAGTGGAGGTACAAGTAAACCAATAAATAATTATATGCTTGAAAATGCTTTTTTCAAAAGTTTCGCATATGAGGAATGACAAAGAGATCATATTAGTTAGTAGAGATAATCTTAAGGATTTTGACTAGCATTAAGAAATTTGTTTCTCGTTAGTGCTGAGTTTGAAGCAGATTATCAATTCAAACTCAAACTTAAATAAGTTGCTTTCTCTTATAATTTGCAGGAAACAAAACTGTTAGCCATATCATGAAGTTACGAGAGAAGGCGAGTGAGAGGGGAGTGAGAAATGTTGCTCCTATCTTAGAGAAGTTTAGTTTTATACTAAAAAGATTGACGACTGAAGATTTATATCTCTTTAGAAGATTAATAGAATATTACAAGTAAAAAAAATGTAACTTACACATGATTTTTATTGATTTAGGGAAGACATACGATATGTTAAATGGAGAAATCATGTGGAGGTGTTCAAAAATTAAAAAAATTCTTATGACCTATATACAGATTATTAGGGGTTGTATGAATGTATGAAGATTAGAGTGAGAATAATAGGAGGATATACAAAACATTTTTCTAAGGCTCCTCATAAAGCTCCTTTTTGTTTACAGTAGTCCTCAATGAGTTCATCAAAAATATCCAAAGAGATATGCCTTAGTGTATATTGTTTCTTGATGATATCATTTTAATTAATGAAACAAAAGAGAGTATCAATATTAAGTTAAAATTTTAGAGGAATACGTAAGAGTCGAAGGACTTCAAATTGAGCAGAACTAAAACTGAATACTTAAAATATAACTTTTCAGGTCATAGGGTGGTTTCTAATGTCGAAGTAAAAATTGGTTCAAAAGTCATACTATAAAAAGATTATTTTAAGTATCTACAATCTATCATCCAAAGCAACAACAAAATTGATGAAAACATAATTCACCGTATCAGAACAAGGTTACCTAAATGGAGGAATACATCAAAAACTTTATCTGATAAAAAGATACTACTCAAGCTTAAAGGTAAATTATATCGTTTAACAATTAGGCAAGCCATTCTATGGAGCAGAGTGTTATCTTATGAAACAGGTACATAATCATAAACTAACGGTGGCAGAGATGATGATGTTCTGTTGGTTGTGCAATCTTACTAGAAGAGATAAGTTAGAAATGTGATGGTAAGAGACAAATTAAAGGTGACTAATATCAGTAAAAAATTAAGAAAGACCAGATTTAGGTGACTCAAATATATTAAGATGAGACACCCAGATGCTCCAATGAGAAGATGCGAAGAGATTATACTTTGAAACTGTAAGAAAAAAATGAACGTCTAAAAAATACTGGAGGAGATAATAAAGATTGGTATGACTCTACTATAACTAATCGATGACAAGATCTTCAATATCAAACTTTAGCGTATTAGAATACAGATAACGAATCTCATATAGAGAGGTCCTCATTCTTATAGTTCTTTTAAACATTTTCTTTCGAATTTTATGTCGTGTATTTAGCCTAAATATTTAATATGTAGTACTTCCCTCTAAGTTATCTAGCTTAAGCATTTTCTTATTTAACCTAAATATGTTCTTGTAATGACTTATTTATTTATACTTGTCTTATTTCTTGTTTGTATATTTATTTACTTATTTTATTTTTTATTTATACTCTTTTAACTTGTTCTATATTTTTTTTATTACTTATTTTTATATTTGTATTGTATATGGACATATATATATATATATATATATAAGTATTGGCAACCTTTGATTGATGTTTGACACTAGGGTTGATAGAACAAGGCAAAGACTTGTGAGTAGACAAGTAAAAGTGGCCATCATCAATGATAACTTTAGAGTTATTTTTATATTTGTATTGTATATGGACATATATATATATATATAATGAAGATCTATCGGAAACAACCTTTATATGGTATAGTTGCATACTACTGAACCTTATCATACTACACATATCAATAGAGCTTTCACTGAGTTGCTATTGTATCAATGCTAAAACTTCTCTACTGGGCAACAAGGCCAATACGGTAATCTTGTTTTCCAGGATGCTCTATTAGAAACATGGACCACCTTGAACTATACAAATTTTTATAGATGTTCATATACTATTAAATATTTGGCCAAAATGGACAATTTTGACAATTCTTCCTCATCTCACCTAAGGCTACAATTAAGGCAATTATGAACTATCTTAAGTGATGTTTGGGATTATAAAGTGTACAAAAGATCATTAAACCACACAAATTTACCCAAGAAAGCAAATTTGTAACATTGCCACCAATGAATATTACTTGTGAAAATAGTTCAATTAGATTGGACGAAACAAGTTCAATTAGAATGCAAAAGCAATTGGCATTTCATGCATCTATTAGAAATTGCCCAATGAAAGTAATTAATATCTAAGTCAAAATAGATAATTGTTTTGTCTTTCAAAGCTTTTGCACTTGGTTGACTTTCTTTTAGATTCTAACTTCCCAAAGAAGGAACACACACCATAACATCCAACAAAGTGGTCAATATCTTACCTATGCATTGAAAGTTGAGCAATGCCACAATCTACAGTACGTATACCTACACCTGAAGCAAGAATGGGGCCGATCGTGGACCCACATCCCATATCATTCCTCATTGCAAATTCCTGACAATTACCAAGTCATGTGTAGTTTTTACAGGGTGCATAAAGCGAATCATAAAGAAACAAACAATTAAAGATGTAATTCACTTCAAATAGGATATAGCACGCCACAGAAAAATCCTAACACTGTCACCTATTTAAACATAAAAGTATCTTTTCAAATGGGTTAAGAAATTACTTGTTGAGCTTAACTGATTAAAGGATGAAGGATTAATATAACATAGAGGTAGTTGGTGAAAAGAAATCAGAAAAGAGTCAAATCTATTCCCAGGAAGTTCAATAAAGTGGCTCTGTATCATTGCTAATGACATGCCATAAACATAAATTATTATCATTTTATTCAAAGCTCATAAGAGGATCAACTAAGATTATAGGATAACAGTCCAAATGATCAAATAAAAGAACAGATCTTCATTATTACAAAAAGTTATGTGCGGTATGCTCCCCCAAGAAACAAAAGATCGAAGTTAGAGAACAAAAGATAAGATTTAAGATAGACACAAAGAAGTGAAATAGGAGAGTAGAGAAAAATAGTTGTTAGAATGGCAGGTCTTTCATTGACATGAAAAGTCGAAAAAATAGCCAAAGGCAACATCCAAGAGGTCCCACTCCACTCAACACTTTTTCTTAATTCATTCTCTATATATTTCCTTCCTACTTTTTGCCCACCAAATATACCTCTTAACATCTTAGCAACCTTGCCATCTCAGCCATTTAGAACTGTACTAGATCACAAAACAAACAAAGAAGAAATATAGGCAGATGGTCAAGATGGAGGGTAGACCCAAATGGGCCTTTCCTCTGATTCCCACACCCCCCGTGGAACACAGGATGAATAAGGCAGAATCTAGTAGTCCTAGCTTGTAGGCAACCTAACTAATTTTTTGTGGAATAGGGTAAGGGCCAAGCTAACGATGAGAACTTCTCATTTTCCTTCCTTGCCAATTACCTACTCCGGTAGGGGCAAAGTTTCAAATAAACTAAATCATCTGTCTGAAATTGAACTTCTGGTCAGTGTGAATCTGCCTGCTTCTTTACTCTTTCTTGTGTTGTCCCCAACTGTTCGTTTATTACTTTCCCAATAATATAAAAAGGAATACTCCCTCTCAATGTGTTCCCTTCCTACCTATCTCTCCCTTCACTAGGAGTACAACTCAAATAGGCTATTTATAGATACGTTTGACTTTACAATCCGGAATCCTAATTGAACTGAATTAACTAGACCATCTCAATTAGATTATATCACAATAATCAATTGGATGACAGACCAATATAAATGAGTCTCTATCTAATAGGATTTAGCTATATCACAACTAACAAGATAACATATTACATTTAACTAGAAATGATACATCCATATCCATGAAGAACTCTACTATCTTCAGATGATTCTCCTACATGGTCTTTATCTTTTAGAACTGATATATATCTACTACGATCCTATTTGCCACATCATCCAAGATCTCTCCTTGATCTCTATCTATTAATGATGGGTCATCTAAGCTCAGAGCATTTCATAATACACTGGTTTGGTTCAATGTTTAACCATGTTAAGTCCGTCTATTTGAGCACACATTAAGTCCTTAGACCTCTCACATGTCTCCATTATGCATGCAATCTAGTTGTTCATCTCAAGCTATCTTTTAGTCTTATATCTGAATATTGCATTTCATCAAAGATTTCCACCGATGTGCACCAATGCATGTCAACTCATCGACAATGCCCATTTTCCTTACTCACATCACAAGTCTTTGCCTTCTTTTATTGCCTTGATGTCAAACATTAGTCAAGGCTCCCTAATTCTTACACGATTATGTAATTAGGACTTAATGGTGTAATAACAACCACCTACTTAAGTTTTGGGTTGCTCATTGGCAAAGCAACGCAAATAAGTCTTTAGGCAAAAGTTAATCAATTTTGTGTCTACCCATCTGTTTGGGGGTGGTAGGTAGTGCTTTGACGCAACTGAGTCTGTTGAAGACGAAATAGCTCATTCCAAATTTTGTCCCGATCGGAAACAACTGATCGTGGAAACCCGTGGAGCTTGACTATATGATGGACAAACAATTCTACATTTACTGCAACCAAGGATGGATGTTTAAGAGCAATAAAATGGACATATTTGTTGAAGAACATGTTCATCGCCACCATGATTGCATTAGACCCAATTGATTTAGGCAAGCCTTCTAAAAAATCCATTGAAACATCCCCCCACACCTACTCAGGAATAGGTAGAGATTGTAGTATTCTTGCCAGAGATTGTGACATAGACTTATTTTATTGGCAAATCCCATAGCTATCCACATGTTTCTTTATTTCAGCCTTCATCTCATCCCAATATAATTCGTCCATAATCCACTTTCATGGTACTTTGATTTTAAGCAACTTCAAAAATAGCCTGACCCTTTTCAACTCATCGAATAGTTCATCTACAATTGGGATTGAAATCGGTCGCTAACTGTAACCTTATTAAGAGGCCAATAATCATCGCAAAATCTTCAACTACCATACTTCTTCACTAAGAGTACAAAACTTGGAAAAGGACTTATGCTTCATTGGATGATTCCGACAATCAACATCTCCCTCACCAACTTCTTCATCTCATCTTTTTGAGCATGCAGATACCTGTAAAGGAACACATTGACAGGGTTTGTCCCAGGTTGGATATTAATTTCGTGGCATGGCTCTTCACCTGCCAAGGGGGTAGCTCATTTGGCCACTGTAAAACTTCTGTGAATTCTTCCAGAAGTTCCCTCACCATCTTAGGGATCCGACCTCCTTGCTTATCTTCCTCTACAGACATCTTACCCAACTCAACCATAATCCCTTCTCCCTCTTGTCAAATTGTTTTAACCATGGTTCTGAGGGAGGCAGCTAATTTGCTTAAGCCTGGATTTGTAGCACCATCATCTTCCCCCACTAATATCATCATTGTAAAAGACTACCAATCAAAGTTCGTATGTCTAATTGCAAAAAGCCATTTGAGCCCTAAAATCACATCCAAACCCCCCAGTTTGAATGGCAAGAAATCCTCCACTACTGTTAGTCCTTGGAGCTATAACACTACCCCTTTTGTAAATTTCCTTATTCGAGACCGACGCTCTAATATCCATTGCGACACCATAGCTTTTTTTGCCATGGTGGGAATACCCAATTTTGATACCATAACTTCACTCATAAATTCGTGAGTAGCCTCTACAATTGATGAGGATGATTACCCCTTGGCCTGTTATTTGCCCCCGAAGCTTCATTGAGTGCGGGGAGGTGGATCCCACGACTGCGTATATAGTTAGTTAGATTTCCCCCACCTACAGTAATTCCTCAACGTCCCCCTGCCCTTCCTTGATTACTAGCTCTCCCTTATTCTCTTCATCAACGACTGCTAAAACTTTTAGTTCATGATTTTTACACCTATGCCCAATGTGCTATTTTTCATCACACTTGAAACACAACTCTTTATCCCTCTTGGATTGAATGTCAGCTACTAACATACGTTTGTAGAGTGAATTAGGATTACGTGGGGTGTGAGTGGTAGGCTTCGAAGGTGAGTTTGTTGTCGTAGTAAGCTGAAAGTTAAGTGCACTTGTGTTGTGTTGGGTTTTGACGCCTAGGTTGAGTCTTAGGGTTGGTTATAAGTAGCAGTCGCATTGTTAGTGACTTGGGCTTTATTCTATTTGTTGGCAGGATCACCGACTTAGGCTGGACACAAAATTGAATTTTCCTCTTCTACCAGTTCAGCTGACTCCATTAAATCCAATATTCAAATGCAATTCATTTTCATTAGCTCACCTTTGATCCCTTCTTTTAGCCTATTAAGGAACACATCCACCCACGTATCATTGTCTAGATGCTTTAACGAAATGGTCAGTAACTCAAACTCCTTCCGATACTAAATAACCATGGATGTTTGTTGCAATGACAACAGTCGATGTTGTTGGGTTCCTAAGCACTTGGGTAAATACCTTCTCAACAACTGATTCTTTAGCTCGTCCCAAGTTAAGATGGGTCGTTGGTTTTCTTTCCACTGCAACCATGACAGGGCAGCAAGACAAAGGCACACTCCTGCTACCTCCAAGTTCTCTGCTTTTCTTTGCTGCTTCACCAAGAAATATCTCTCCATCTGCAAAACCCATGAAGTGGGGTCAACCTCTCCTTAAAAAAAGGGCATCTCCAACTTCCTATCGTACCTGTTATGGTAGACTGGAATACGGGTATTTGATCCTTCAGTTAAACGTGTTGATTTCATCACTAGGCTTGCTGCCAAGTTAGGAGTTTTTTCCCTACATGATTCTGCTATGTTCTTCCCTGTGGCTAGGAAGCTCTTGTTGATGGCGTTCAAAACCTTATCCAATTTTTGAGATAGGAGTCAAGATGGGAAAGGTAACTCTCAATCACAGCTAACTTTTTTTCTATGTTTTCCACCCTCGCCTCCATCCTAGTCACTGGCATGGCCCAAGCTTCAAAATTGGCTCTACTACCAATTTGGTATGGTCACCCAGGAAACAGAAGATTGAAGTTAGAAAACAAAAGATAAGATTTAAGAAAGAAATAGAGAAGCGTTATAGGAGAGTCGAGAAAAATAGCTGTTAGAATGGCAGGTCTTTCATTGAAACAGAAATTAAAGAAGAAAAAACAGCCAGAGGCAACACTCGAGAGGCGCCACTCTCCTTCACTCACACTTCTGCTTAATACATTCTCTGCATATCCCCTTCCAACTTTCTGACCCACCAAATATACCTTTGACATCCTAACAACCTTGCCACCTCAGTCATAGAGTCTCTACTAATCACTAATGTGACAAAGCACCCAGATGATGGTATGATGAGTATTCAAGTAAAACTATTTGCCGGCCATGGAAGCTAAAACATCCAATGTGCCAGTAACAAAACATGATAAATAAGGAAAAGGTGGATTAACTTACTAATAGTATGCAATTACCTGAGTAGGAAGATTGTGCAGTTTGCCAACTTCTTTAAAAAGAAAAGCAGTGATTCCACTGGTAGCATAGCGCTGGTTGGCATTGTGCTTTATAACTAGTCCCTTTTTCATTTCAGGTCGATGATGCTCTTCGTGCTTGTCCATAAAATTTGGGTGAACTCCATGAGCCATGTCTGCAGACACTACACACAGAAAAGATTCTATGAGCCAACTTTTTGATCATAAAGTTGGTCTACATGTCAGGTCTCAGAAGACATTTTCAATATGCAAATTGAATAGTTGATTAATTAGAAACAACTAAACTCTTAATAGATTCTTGGTTCTAAACCAAAATATGCGTAAAAAAAAAAACCACCGTCCTATAAAACAAAGATCAAGGCCTAAACTTGAATATGCTAACTCAGAAAGGTAAATATACCAAGAAAAGATTGTTGAATAGCACGCTCAGTTGCACCTTCTTCAACCTTGTTATGCCCTAAGCACCTGATAATACGTCTCATAGCCTCAAACATTGTTGGTGCACCAGCACCCTGAACTGAACCTGAACCAACCTAAATAGTAGTAGTTGAAAATAAAATTTACGAGCTGGCAAGCGTTGAAATGAAGTGCATAAACATATTACTTGTGGTTAAAGCTACATTGAGGACTAACAAATACATGCCAAGTCAACCTTGAAACTAACATTGAAAAATAGTACATTATGACCACCTAAGGACAACCAAACCATGAGTATCCACCGATTAGTCCTCCACTATACGCTATAAAGTTGGCTTTTATATTCTATGGACTTGGTAAAAAGCAAAACATTATTTAAGTTTTAATGTGATGGAACATAGTATTATTTTTTAGTATATTAATGCAACTTACTTTATCTGTTACTATAATGGGAATAAATTAATGCAACTTACTTTAACTGTTACTATAATGGGAATAAAAAGTTAATTTGACATTCCTTGAGAAAATGAAGCAGAAAGCAATTACCTCTTCATTGTCAAATAAAGCAACCATGCGAATAGCAAGTTCATTTGACAAATCATTGGACGATTGACATGAATCAATAAGAGCTCTTAATGCACAATAACTTGAAGCAAGGTTATCTAATCTTCCAGAAAATATGAACTCGTTGTTTCCACCCCCGAGGCAGCTTGGTTGTGTATCACAAACATTCAACTCAATGCTCACTATATCTTCAATATTGCAACTTAATTCATCTGACAAAACCTGCAATAAGGCAAGATTAGTTTTGAAGAAAATAATCGCATTTGCGAATCTTATTAGTACATCATTGCTATCTTAAATTCAATTTATGGTAACAATTAAACACACTAGCATATTATTTGACTTCTCCCTTATTTCCATTATCATTGTGATCTTAATCACTTTAAATAATCATTTTAATGTATATTAATTTGAGGATCACATGTTTTGCCTTTAGACTTTCTTACCTCAAAAGGCATTTTTTTTTTGTTTTATATAGAGCTGTAGAGTCTATCATCTCTCTTCTCCCCTACTCAATTTTCATCTCCTTTAGACTTCTTAAAGGTACATCGATTGATGAAAGAACAAACTAGAATGTTGTCTCAAATTTATGGTTAGGCAACCACCCATTTGCAATCCACATAATAGTTTTTAGCTAAGCAATATAAGCCAGCACCCAAGAATTAGCACATTACGTCATCGACTATGATAGCACCATGATTGATTTATCTTGATGTTTTTTCTAATTAACAGAAGTGCAAAATAACAATTGCAAAATCAAGCAACTATTTTTGCAACATTTTTATCAGAAAAGATATTTCTAATGAAACTTTTGTAAAAGTTAATTTCCTTAAAGGTGCATATTGAACAATGCATAGAAAGGATGCTCTCAAGTCTCATTCCACAACCTCAATTTATCATAGTCCATGTGTATCTTTGACACAAGTTGTCTCAGATACTGAAGAAAAATGGACATACCTGCATGAGTAGTGAATGGTGAGCTGCTTTTGAAGAAGAAGCAGAATTTTTCTCATTTGGATCTGGACACATTTCCTGAACCTTTGTTGCAAGTAATGGGATGAGGTGCGTCTCTAGGTTGGGTTTAAATCCTTCTGTGTTCACTTTGCTGATAAATCAAAGGAAAAGAAAAAAAAGTTAAAAGCCAGTATATGAATCTCTTGCAGAACTAGTTTTCATTGATATCTACTTACTGTCATCTCATGGAACTTTACAAGTGGATTTGCATATTCTAATCAAAAGTTATTTTCTTGATATTCCGAATTCATGCTTGAATTTGCTGCCTCTATTCAAAATAGAAACTTGCAACGGAATAAAACATTTATTATTTTTTAAATGGTTAATGAATCATATTGCTGGTCATTTTAACCAATAAATAAAGGGACTTTGACAAGATTTTAGGTTTGGTTTTATCCTATATGAAGTGTGGTGTCTACTTCTTAATAAATATTTTAAGTGGAATGGTGCTGGTGCTATAATATTTAACAACAATTTGCAGTCTTCAGATAAAAGATAATTGCAACATAAACTTGTGAAGCCACCTCTAACATATGCACATGTTACAAAAGAAGAGTCCCATCCAAATTAATTGATTATTTATATTGATATAAATAGGAATGGAACAACTAAAAATTCATAAGCAACAATATTAAGAGATAAGGCAGAAGGATGTACCGATCCAAATGAATGGCCAACGATGGTATACGCAGTAAAGGTCTTTCAACTTTGACAAGCTTGTGCAGAAAAGAATTTTCACGATCTCTAATTATGACTCTTCCTGCAACACTCAAGTCTCTATCAAACCAAGTGTGCCATAAACCGCCTCCATAAGTTTGTACATTTACCATCAGATATTGAGACTTGGCAGATGCAGATTTTGGTTTGAGTTTCAAGCAGGGGCTGTCTGTGTGCGCAGCTATCACATGAAAACCATTCCCAGGAGCATACCTACAAAACTAAAAGAACCTTTTGTTTTCTTAATCCTCCAATGAATTTCCAATTAGATTGAGAAAAGTTGAGTTATATATACCACAAAAAAAAAATGAAAAAATAGGGATGAGATAGTGTGCATTGACTCACATGTCACCAATGGCAAAAGCAACCAAAGAAGACATGTTTCGAGTAAAGAAGTAGCGGCCACCTGGTTTAAGCTGCCATTCATCTTTCTCATTTAGCAGCTCAAAACCCGCCCCAATCAATTGTCTTTTTGCTTCAGCTGCAGGCCCACAAAAAACACTAATATCTAAATATGGAAACAAGCGCCGGCGTCCCAGCAAACTCAAAGCGTAAATGTGAAGCACGCACTTATAGAAACATGAGTATGAAAAGGTAAGTACCAGTAGCGTGAAACTGGGTCCAAGACTCGTTGAGATAGTCGAGAAGACCCAAGACTGTCGATTTCTACACAAAAGACAGAACATTTAACAGGTAAAAGCGTTCAAGAAATTGAAATATAGAAAGAAAAGGTGAAATTACCTCAGGGAGATTGGTTTGGGCGGAGGAGGAAGAACAGAAAGGGACTGTAGAGCTGGGGGTGAAATTGGGAAAAACTTTGGAGTGTAATTTGGAATGAGTTGCTGAGAATGCAAGTTTGGTGATAGAGTGGGATGTTTTGATTTTGGTGAAAAAGGGTGAGGGTGGGTGGAGAAGATGATGACCAGTAACGGCAGCCATGTGATAGTACAGTAGGGGCTCAAAATAAATAAAGGAACTAACGAAGATGGTTAAAAACGTGCTGGGGTTCGGTTGCCGATACTTGCTCGCCGTACCTACAGATAGGAAAATCGGCACGTCGATCGTTAACTTTACGGTTAATTTTGGAATCGGGAATTGCCACCTTTTTGCTTTAATTATATTAGATATTTGGATTAATCTTGAGCTTCTAAGACCTCACTTCAAGAGCTCTAAGGCAACGTTTTGTAAATACTAATCTGTTTTCTTACAGCACCTTAATTTTGTTTTTTAGTTTTTCTAGTTCACAAAAGGAGCGTGTCGTTGGCTAAGATAACAGTTAAAGGCAATGCAACTGTTGGATCTGTAAGTAGACAATTCAAAATGGGATTACTTGTGAGGCTCAAAATTTGGCTTCAACTTGAGGGAACGTTTGGTTTGAAAATGTCCGGATTCTCCACGGCTCATATCAATGTCACGGACATTGATAAAGTAAGCATATTAGATTGTTATGTGAGGTTAAATTGAGTCTATCATTTATCTATAGTCTCTATCTAATTGCCAATCATAAGATAAATGAGGATTTCAGACTATTATTATTATGCCACACTAGTTTACCCCATAGAGCTATCTGGTGTTAGTAAACTTCATAGTTTTGTGTTTTGTCTAGCATATTAAGTCTTATGCCATGATTGGAGTTGTAACTAGGCATTCCTTAATTGTCAATATTGACTTCCATCTTTTGCATTATCAAGCATGCCTGCTCTTAAATTGTTGAAATGTAGAAGCTTTTATGAAAAGATCTCAGGTCATGCCAATTATCATACCAAAACCTTCTGAGCTTCGCTTCACAAACTCTAATTTTAATCTTGTTTATTTTATCCCTCGGTGTTAGCAAGTGTTTGAGAGTATATGAAGCGTTATACTTAGTCTTTATCTTCCAAATGCTTTCTATTACTTTCTCCCGTAAGAAAATCATTATTCATTCATTTAACTCATAGGAATTCTTTGTTTATTAGAAGCTTTCATAACATCTTAGCTAGCAGCATTTCACTAATAACTCTAATTGATTTGATTCTTAGTCCATCTTCCTTATGTGTGTAAACTTTGGACCATTTAACTTTAACTTCAGTAGCTTTTTCTCTTTTATCTGTCTAGATGAAGTTCTTTATCAATTTATCAATATTTTTGATCAGCTTAATATGTAAATGAAGACGTGATGCCTATTATATATGCACATTATAAAGACTACTTGGACGAATTGAAGTCTGCCAATATAACTCAAGCACCTAATTTGCCAATTGTTTAACCTCTTTGTGAATTAGGTTCACACGTAGTTGGTAATCAATATATTTTAGTTTCTTTGAGGTGATTGGTATGCCTAGGTACTTAAAAAGCAATTGATATTGTTTAAACCATATTAGAGATGCTAATTGTTCACTTGTCATTAAAAATCATGAAGAGATAAGGAAACAACTTTTACTAAGGTTAACTAAGACGGCTAGGGCTCTTTCTTTCAAGGACTCATTTAGGATCGAAATAGACTTAAGTTAACATCATAAGTAGCAAAAGTTCATCCTCGAATGAAATATTAAAAATATGTTGCTTGAAACATATTTAAGGGAACCTAAACAATATGTTCTTGTTTATATTGGTGGGAATGATTCGAACAAAAATTTCTATCTTATGAAAAAAATGGGAATAAAGGATCATCTTATCTCAACTCCCGACTCTCTTAAAGGTCTTGATTGGTTTCCTTTTGATTAAAATACCATAAAATGGTGTAGAGATGCATTGATTAATCAATCTTATGAATGGTAAAGGAAATCCCTAACCCTTTAAGATATATAACATAACCTTATAACTAACCAAGTTAAAATCTTTATAGAATTTGATCTTTAAGGTATAAATTTGGATTCCTTTTTTCATATGATAAGAGTTGAAAATTTCATGAGCTATAAGGATATTGTCCTTAATATTTCTCCTAGGGGAGAAAGTGTAGCGCCCTCTTACTACACGGTACATACCGGGACGCTTAGAGGTCATTCCGGTTCATAACCTACGATAAATGCGAGCTACGTTCGATCACTACATTCACTTCATGTGGTATCATATCAATATTCACTTATAAAACATCAATAAAAAAACCACAATATTTTAAAACTAATTTTTTTCTTGCTTCATTTCGTAAAACTCGAATGCCTACATTGTATCTTTCAACATTTTCTATATGTACATCATCAAAACCTAATACAAAAATACTACATGAAAGAGGAAAATATACCCAATCTAACTAATCTGTCTAAAAAAAATTTCAGTTGATCGACCTTTGAGCCATGACTTCTCTTTCCAATCACAATCTACACGACTGGTAGAGCCTCTCAGTAGCTAGAATCATCTCTCAGTTCTAAAAAGACAACGATGCAATTTTGGCGAGTTTTGCGAACTCAATGAGGTAACCATCATCGATGGTTCACTCAATTCATGCAACACATCATTTCACATAACATATAATCACATACGACACTTTACATAAGTATCACATTTTCACTTAAGCATAGGCAAATTTGACATTTCATTCCAACAAACATACTTAACAATATGCATATGAAATACTCATGAGACACTTTTCAATTATTACGTTGTTGTGATTGAGTGCCTGAACTGTCCAATATCTATTTTGGATATTGGGCTCCTTAATAACTGTCCCTTATCTAATGAGGATACAGGGCTCATTTTATATAATGAGCTTTGGGCTCTTAATCACTGTTTGAGCTCGAAGCTCTTTTCACTCATTGATCTTTAAGTTCTGATCGATGGCTACTCTGGTCACAATTGCCATTATCTGATTATGCATTCATGTATGGAATGCATGTACCACAATTGCTCACATTATAAAACAATTAGGTCTTCACATTCACATTCAAGTAGCACTTCAATATCTTAATCTACATTTACATTCATTGGACCTTCTGTCTAGAATCTACAATTAAACACATTCAATTATCATTCAAAACATAAATTAAGCAAACAAGTAACTAAGTGAGACCGTCTAGGTTACTCACAAGTTGCTCCCGAAGCTAATGCCTGGAAGATCTGGTAACGTCTGGAGGTTGACGTTCCAGTTGCTCCTCTATAACAAATAATATACACAATATCACAATTTGTACAATCATAAGTATACAATTTGTACAATCATAAGTATTCAATAATGCACATGTATGAAATGAATTATGTACAATGCATGTTCATGATAATCCTGGGTATTTATCCATCAATTTCACCAAAAAATCAATCTCATATCAAAACTCATCTAATTACAATTTATACTTAGGTTTATGCCTCACTAAAACCATTAAAATCTCTATTTGTTTCTCATTGACTCACTTCAGATTTTTCCAAGTCACACTTTCAGGTCTACTGTTCACATTCAATTAGAAAGTGAAACTGATGTAATTTGGTCATACTCTCATCTAGAAAAGTGTTCATCTATGTCTTATCTTTCTATTGACACCAAAATCACTCAATTTGGTTCAGTAATTTGGAAGATATGCCTCAAACATTATCAGGTTGCTCACATTAAAAAACGGTGTACTATGTACAACTTCCATCTAGAAATTCAATATCTTAGAGAAAGAATCAAAATTTGACTTCTTGAGACTATTTGTAGATCTATATCTCTAGTTTACTTCAAATTAAAAATAATCTTATTTGGAATCTTACAGATCAAGATATCATCAAAATACTAGAATATGTTCAGTAAAATATCCAATTCATACTCTTCCAACCGATACCCTTATTTGATTCGATCAATCTTCTTCGAGTCAAAACTAAAACCTATAAATTTTTAAGAAGAGATAGAGAAATGTGTTATGAATCTAATGCTTTAAAAATTAGGATATTTAGAGATCGGATAACAAAGTTATGGTCAAAAGAGTGAAAGATGTTCAGGCTTGGGGGAGGAGAAGGACCTGCGGATAGCGATCTGCGCGCGCGGCCGCGGCCTCCTCCTCCCTTTTCTCTTCTTCTTCAGACCTATTTGGTAAAAAGAACATAACTTTCACTACAAATATCTAATTAAGGTCATTTAAAGATCATTTTGAAGAGGACTTCTAGACTTACAATTTCCATATAGAACTAAAAAACAATTTTTGCCTCTATAAGGGTCAAAATTTCAAAATAATGTAGCTGTCCCGAATGCCCATCCTATGCAACATCACAAACTTCTAATAATCATATCTCTAAACTCCATTGTCCAAAAATTTCAGACTTTATATCGTTAGAAAGCTAAGAGGATAAACTCTTTTATGAAGACAACTTTATTAAAATCTATTTATATCAGTACAGTAAATTTATTGAAGTTCAGATCAAAAAATTCAACTCTCTCCTACTATTCATTCCTAGAATTTCCAGATGTCATTCTCTAAAACCCAACACTTCAAATTTTTATTTCTAATTTTTTTCTACTCCATTTCAATCAACTCATTCACCATAAATTCATATTATTCCAAAAAAATGCAAATTTAGTTAAGAACTATCAAAAGCTAAAAATTCATGTTTAACCTATTCATGCTCTGTCAACTTTCTGCATTTCCAACTTTCATTCTCAATCTCCATGTTTCCTCTCAACTTCTATTTAAACACTCATTCCCATCTCAGGCCATCATTTTATAACTATTCTTCAACTCAAAAATCATTTTCTTGATCATCTCTAAAGAATTCATCAACTCACATATACACTTATATATTTTCATGCATACACAGTGAAGAAAAAGAGCATGTTTCACTTTTTTTAATCAAATTTTCTACACTAATCCTATACATCCTTTCATTGCTATTTCAACTCCAAAAACTATTTCCACAACACCTGATCACCAACATTCCATCAAAACTAAATTAACACCATGACCAAATTTTTCATCCATCAACACAATATTCATAAACATATATACGTAAATGCCATGATCCATGCAACTAATAGTAAATTCATCAATGTATTTCAAAAATCCACAACTCTAACAAATTTATTCACTACTTACTTGTTGAAGACTCCAAAAACTTCAACTATCTTCAAGCCCTAATTCCATACAAAATTTCGTAAACCATTGTGAACCCTAACCAGCTTCTGGTTTTTCTTAAGGCAGAAGAAACCACTTGCAAGGTGAGGTTGGTTTGGGAAAAAGAAAAAATAAAGAAATCCCTCTAAAGGATTGTGATGGAAAACTCTATGTGTTTGAAGAAAATTTGAAGAAGGTGATAACAAGGAAAGAACTTAGGAAAATACAAACCCCTTTTTAACTCTCGGATAACTCAAACTTACTCCTAACAAATTATAAAACAACTTAACTAAGTGACACTTGTCACTTTACTAATACCTAAGCTCTAACTTAGATTCTTTTGAAACTAACTCCCCTAAACTCTCATCTTTACAATCTAACATCTCCAAATCTTCTTATGATTTCTTTTTCCTATTTTCTATAATTTTCTAAAATTTATTCCTAAATTCACTAAAATTCACAAATCTCACAATGCTACTAACCAATAATATTTTCAACATAAATAAATTCAAAATTCACTAAATTTTCAAAAATCACATCTCAATCCAATTATACTCGGAATTATTCATGAATGCATATACAATTATTTCTATGTGCAGAAAATTTAATATTCATGTGTAAGTGTATGGCATATTATGCATGAGCATGAAAAAAAATATTTTTCTAAGCTCTCATTGATCACTCATGTTTATTATTTTAATTTTCTCACAGGTAATGGGATGTTACAACTCTCCCCTCCTTAAAAGAAATTTCATCCTCAAAATTCTTACCTGTTTGCTCGAACAGGTGGGGATATTGTCTCCCATTTTGCTTCTTCAGTTGAGTGGTTCCTCCAAAGGACTTTTACCAATGGAATGACCCTGTTTCTCAACTGTTTGATCTGCGATCCCACAATCTTGATCGACTCCTCAACATAGCTTAAGTTATTAGCATCCTCAATCTCCTGAGTTGGTATCAGATGGGTCGGATCCAATCAGTATCTTTGGAGCATACTCACATGAAACACATTATGCAACTTAGACATCTCATTCGGTAAAGCCAGCTTATAGGCTAAAGGTCCTATCCTCTCAATGATCTCATAAGGACTAATGTACCTAGGGCTCAATTTGCCCTTTTTACCGAATCTTAAAAACTCCCCTCCAGGATGACATTCTTAGAAATACTCTGTCTCCCAAATTATACTCCATATCACGTCGGTGTTGATCTACATAACTCTTCTGTCTATCCTGAGTTGCTTTAATTTGGATTCGGATAAACTTTACCTTATCCACTGTGTCCTGTATCAACTCTGATCCTTCCACCATTCTCAAGCCCTCTTTATCCCAATAAAATGGCGACCGACATTTTCTACTATACAATGCCTTATACGGTGCCATTCTGATACTACTGTGATAATGGTTATTATAGGCAAACTCTATCAATGTCATATATTGATCCTAGGCTCCTCTAAACTCCAATACATAAGCTCTAAGCATATTCTCAATAGTCTTGATTGTCCTCTCACTCTGTCTATATGTCTAAGGATGAAATGCTGTACTAAAGTTCAACTTAGTACCTATAGCAGACTGCAAACTCCTCTAAAATCTCGAAATAAATCTGAGATTCTTGTCTGATACTATGGACACTAGAACCCCGTGCAATCTCACCACCTCATTCATATATTTTTGGGCTAATTGATCAAGTGAGTTATTCTCTCTCACTGGTAAAAAATGGGCCAACTTAGTCAACCGGTCCACTATGACCCATTTAGCATCATGCTGCCTCAGAGTCTTAGGCAAACCCATGATGAAGTTCATAGTAGTTCGTTCCCATTTTCACTCTGGAATGGGCAATGAATGGAGCTTTCCTACCAGAGCCTGGTGCTCAGCCTTAACTTGCTGACATGTCATACATTTGGATACATACTTCGCCACTTGCTTTTTCATTCCAGGCCACCAGAAATGCTGCTTTAGTATGTTATACATCTTAGTAGTACCAGGATGCATAGCATAGGCGACCATATGAGCTTCCTCAAGAATCTCCTTCCTTAGATCATCCACATTAGGCACACACAGCCTCTGTCTCAACCACAATGTCTCATCTCTCAACTTAAACTCAGAATCTGGATTCATCTTCACTTTCTCCATAAGCTTGACTATATCAGGATCTTTGCTCTGTGCTCTTCTGATTCTGTCATGTAGCATCAGTCTCAACTTCAATGTAGCAATCAAGGCCCTATCCTGCTCCAGATTCAACTCCACATTTAGAGCGCTCAAGTGAATCAAATTGGGTAACCTCGATAACTGAATCTGAGCTGCACTAATATTAGACTTCCTGCTCAAAGCATCTGCCACCACATTAGCTTTCCTCGAGTGGTACTCAATAGTGCAGTCATAATCCTTCAGTAACTCAATCCATCTCCTCTGCCTCAAGTTCAACTCCCTCTGACTCAGTAGATATCTCAAACTCTTATGACTGTGTATATCTAGAAAGTCTCTCCATACAAATAATGTCTCCAAATCTTTATAGCAAAGACAACTGTAGCTAGCTCTAAATCATGTATCAGATAATTGATCTTGTGAGACCTTAATTATCTTGATGCATTGTTAGGCCCCGATTTTTTTTTTATGATGTCATTAAGCATGAAATGTGTTTATGCCTTAGTTTGATTTATGATGGAGTATTATTGGATAATTAGGGCTTAATTGTGGTTAGATGAGGATTAAAGGGTAAAAAGTTTATGAGGGCATTTTGGGAAGTCTACTTGAGTGGGAATGGATTTGGGCTTAGCTAAGAGAGGTCTTTTGGTCTTTGTTCCATGTCTTTAGGGTTAAGAGATTAGAAAAGAAAAGAAGAAGAGAAGAAGAGAAAAGAGAGGCGTCGACGGTGGAGGAAGAGAGAAGAGAAGAGAGGTTTTGCGATCTTTGAGTTTTCCATCAGTTTCGAACCATTCTCGGGTAAGTTCTACTTGTGTTAAACTTGTTTTGATTAGTTTTTAACCTAGAGAATGTTGAATCCATGAGAATCGAAGGTTTTAGGGTTTTAGGGCATAAATGGTTAGATCTCTTGGGTCGATGCGTTCTTGACTGAGTTTTGAGTTGTTGTTGGGTTAGAAAGGTAGTATAAGACTTGATTTATAGTTTGGTTGTGTTGCATTTGGATTTGGAAAGGATTTAAGATGAGAAATGTAAAAAAATTGGAGTTCAGGGTCGGTCCTTCGACGCAGACGTCGCGACGTGCTCATGAGCATGTCGCGGTGTGCGAGGAAGGAGAGCCACGTCGTGGCGCACAAATAATTTATTCGCCACGACGTAAAAATGCCGTGGACATCGCGACGTGCACAGGTAGACGTCGCGGCGTGCGGCGTTTGGTTCGCCGTGTGGAGCAGACGTCGCGGCGTATGCACGCAGCGGCGAGCCCGAGTTGTTCGCCCCGGTGAGCGGTCAGACGTCGCGGCGAGCACCCCAAATTTTCCGAAAAGATGGTTTTTAGTATTTTGGGCATATCTTTTGGTGTAGATGTCCAATTGAGGTGATTCTTGACCGTTGTGACCTAGAAATAAAGGACTACAAGATGTATGAAGAAGGGAAGTTCGGAATTTGTTTTGAAGGGTTCAAGAATTTAGTTGGAAGTCGGAAGGAGACCTTTAATGCTTTATTTTGGCTTTTCAAGCTTTGGAATATTTTCATGGAATATTGTTTGATTTGAAACTTAGTTTATTTTAGGAAACCAAGCTGACCCGCTTCCATCGCAAGAGGAAGGACAACAGTGAGTTGCATTCACAAGCGATACTAGGTGGGTAATATGTTTATGGTTATTGTGTGTATGGGCAAATTGCCTGATGTATGCTTGCTTGCATTACGTGACATTACTTATGTTGAATTCTATGAGAATATTGAACTTGCATTATGATTAAAATTATGCATGGCTTGATAGGCCTTATGGCAATGGA
>JANITW010000004.1:48247642-48265729 GCA_027564335.1 Erythroxylum williamsii | reverse complement strand
GCTTAGGTTGTGTATTTTGGAGATTTTTGTATCCTTGTATTTTGGTTTATGATTGATGTTGCTTTGTGGCTTGAAAATGCCATTAAAGTTTGGAAGGCATGTATTTTGGCATGTAAATGAAATATGGATTTGCATATGGAATTTTGGATTTAAATTTGTGGATGGATATAGTATGTGAATTGCATATGAATGTGTTTGGACTCCGGACAGGAGGTCCGATGAATTGTAATACTGGATTTGAGATATTGAAGTGTTTATTTGAGTATGCTTTATTGTGAATGAGTCATGGGTATATGGATATATGTGTTAAGTTTCTTTTCGAAAAAGAAAGGAAAAATGATATTTTGTACACGTCATGTGTGAGATTCTTTTGGCAAAAGACAAATAAGAATAAGAATAAGATTTGTTAAAGATGAGATTGAGATATTGCATGTTTATGAAGAATTATATGAATTGAGTTTTGATTGAGGATAAATTTCAAAAAAGGGAAATTATATTGTTTTGATTTGTATAAGATTGAATAAAGATGAAAAGAATGAAAGAAAAAAAACAAAATTTAGACCGGTTTTGGGATTGATTAATCTTAACGTTTCCAACGCGATAGTTTTCATAAGGTATAAGTTTTCAGATGTCAGAAAGTTGTTGCTTTGATTCCGAACTAATTTGATTCGTTTTCGATTGGCTTTCGTTTTGTTTAGCTACTTTCGCTTTGTGTTTCGCTTCTGATTTGGCCCAGTTTCGGGTTGAGATCTGTTCTTTCGTTTCTGCCTCTTTGGCGAACCATTTGTATTCGATCCTCTTTGGATTTTGTTTTCGGCTCATGATCCGTTAGTTTGTTTTGAACCGTTCATTTCGCTTTGCTTCCATTCTTTCGTTTTGTTTCAGATTTCAATTTCGCTTCTGGCTTTTCGCGTTAGATTTCCTTCATAAGATTTGTTTGATCCGTTGTGTTTTGATTCGTTTTCAATTGTTTCGCTTTATGTTTCGAATTCCTTCGCTTTGTTTACGATCCATTTTTCATTTCTCCGGTTGAGGTCCGGTTCCCAGATCGGGTCTCAACACTTTGCTAGTGATACTAACTCATAAGGCAATAGTTTTAGCTCTTAATAACTTTATATGGATCAAAATAGCTCAAGTTTAGTTACTTATTCATCCTAACTTAAGCACATCTTGTGATCAATCCAAGCACACCTTGGGAACGTAATACTCTTAGGAACATTTCATCACTCTCTTCATAAATCACATTTCTTTTATATTATTACATTTTACTCTTAAATCTATCTTACTTTTATCCATACCTTCGGTATGGATTCACTGACTCCTTTATCTCTTTATTAGGTGTACATATTTCTCCCTTTTTATCATAAGGCCTCGTCTTCCAATTTAAACTTGGAATTTCTCACTTATATAATCATGGTCTTTCGGTGTTCATATCAATCTTCTTGATCTTATATTCAATTGTCTCAATTCATTCGATTTCCTCATATTCCACATTGACTTATTTTGTTGTCTACTCATTTGTACTAATTTCTCCACACATTTCAACTTTCTGTGTTGGTAACACATTTATCAAATCTTATTTGTGTCTCTTATACTTAATGTCTTCTCAAATTAAAAAATCCACTCCTATACTTAGATTGTTTACATCAAACAACAATGCATACCTTCGTAGTAGCATATTATGTCCTTTTTGGCTTGAGTCCTCATCTGAATTAGGCCTCCAATATTGTTCCTGATTTATCCGATATTGTATCTTATATATCTATATCAGCCATTGTGATCTCAATTCCACTAACACATTCTTATGGTGGATTGTAACTCTTGTTACAATAACCACACAACCAATTTGATTCCAATTTCATCTTACTACACATATTCAACTTCATCATTATTTCTAACTTGCACCTTGATTCCAATTCTTCCCTATTTCGAAATCTGTTATCCACCAGAAACACCAAAAAAAACTTGGACAAATCCACATTTCTCATTCACTACTTTACTTTTGTTTATCATTTCAAATTCAAAAATCTTCTTTCATTTGTTCTTTATTTATAGCTAATCTCCAAAATTCCTCATTCAAAAGTTCTAACTTCTATGGAAAGTTCGAGGTCCAACAGGTTTCTTCTTTAAGAAAACTTGGCACATCATTGGGTTGATATTACTAGAGTCATTCAAGATGTTTTTCATCATAGGTGGCTTATCAAAGAGCTTAACTCTACTTTTATTTCACTAATTTCTAAGACTGATCATCCTTCCTTGGTGCATGACTATAGACCAATTTCCTGCTATAACCTTATTTATAAGGTGATCTCTAAAATAATGGCTAATAGGCTTAGGACTTGCTTCCTCACATTATCAGCCCTATCCAAAGTGCCTTCATAAAAGGTCGCTGAATAGGGGATAATATCCTTTTGGCTCAAGAGATCTTTAAGAACTACCACCTATCTAATACCCATAAGCACAGTGCTTTCAAAATTGACCTTAGAAAAGCCTATGATTCCATTAACTAGGATTTCCTCCTTAATACTCTCTTAGTTGTAGGTTTGTCTCCTATTTTTGTCCAGTGGATTGAAGAGTGTATCACCTCCCCTTCATATTCAATTTTGATCAATGGATCTTCATCAAAAAAATTCGTGGTAAATCAGGGTTAAGATAAGGGGATCTTCTATCCCCGTATCTCTTCATTATTTGTATGGAGGTCCATTCGAGAAGTTTGGATGCTTATATAGCTTTTATAGCTCCTTTAAATACCATTGGAGATGTAAAGCACTAAAACTATCCTACCTTTTATTTGTTGACGACCTTTTATTGTTTTGTCATGCTGATTTGGTTTCGATTCAAACCTTGTTTAATTGCCTGTGTATTTTCTTTACTATGTCTGGATTGGACATGAACCTTAGCAAGGGTCAATACTTTTTATTTTCTGATTTGAGTCATATGGATCATCAACTGTAATCCCTAACAAGCCTTCAAAGAGGTCACTTTCCTATTCATTACCTAGGATTCCTCTATTAGCAGGTAGGCTTTCTAAGAGAGATTACATTCCCCTTTTGGATAAAATTGATGCTAGAGTAAACAAATGGACCCATAGAATCTCTTTCCTATGCTAGTCGATTGCAGCTAGTCATTTCTGTACTCTCAATTTTTTAGGTGCATAGGTATAGTCATCTTATTCTTCCTTCCTCCATTATTAAAGATATTGAGACAAAATTAGGACATTTCTTATGGTTTGGGAATGTAGTGTCTATCTCTTATGTGAAGGTTAAATGGAATGGCATCTATAGACCCAAAAAAGAGGATGGTTTAGGCATTAAACACTTGTCTACGTGGAATAATGTGCTTATAGGAAAAAAAATTTGGGCGTTTTTTTAATTGATAATGAAGCTTTGTAGGTCAGATGGGTGCATACCATTATTCTTAGAAAGGAAAACTTTTTGGAATGCACAACCTATTAATAATAGCTCTTGGAGTTGGAGGAAGTTGTTACATGTTAGGGATCTTATTGAGAACCTGTTCAGATTTAAGATAGGAAATGGGATGTCTATTTTTTATAGCAAGACCTTAGCATCATAGAGGCATTCTGAAGGGCCTTTTAACCCCCAGAGTGATCAATGGATCGGAATTATTGATGAATGCAAAAGTTGCTGAGATTATTAGGAATAATGTGTGGAATTGGCAGGAGACCACAATAGAAACTGTACGAACCCTAGAGCCCTTACCATGTCAACCACAATGCTCCCAACCTGATAGATTGGAATGGCTAACAAGTTCCTCTAAAACATACACAAATGCTTTGGCCTACTCCATCTTAAGACCTCCCAATCCTTGTGTCCCCTAGTATAAATTATTCTAGCATAAAAGAACTAGCCCAAGGTATGCTTTCATCCTACGGCTAGCTTTCCTTAATAAGTTGCAAACGAGGGACAAACTTCTCTTCTCATATGTCCCAAATCACTGCTCCTTGTGTTTCTTGGATAATGAGTCTATTGACCATCTGATCTTTGAGTGTGCTTACTCAAAAATAATATGAACGCATTATCTAGAACATTTTCAGATCTACTTGTCAAATCTGACAAATCTTCAACCCCTCCTAAACTGGCTTAATCACCCCTCAAGCTATATAAATAATGACCTCAACCTTCTTTCCATTATCCTCTCTGTGATTGTTTATAACCTTTGGTCTAAAAGAAACCATCGAACATTCAAGGAAAAAGCTGTGGAAGTTGGGAATTTAAACACCAAAGTGGTCTTCCAAGTTATGGAACTTCTCGGCTCAAACATTGAGGAAAGGCAAATACTGATTGGGATTATTTTCTTAAATTATTCTGTTTTGCAAGTCTTTCTAGTTCTTGACAACTCTTGACTATAGGTGATTCCCTACTCCTCTGTTAGTGTCTTAAAGAATTAAAAGCAATTATACGGTTTTAACCAAGGATGAGTGAGAATTATGAGAGCATACAATGAAGATATCATACATGGGAATAAACTGTTAGGGATAATAGGGATGCAAGAAGCAAGGATAAGGGTTGTACCTTATCATCCTCGGTAATTCACCAAAGAATACACCACCTTTCAGCAAAATGGAAGAATGCGGCTAAGAGGCTTAAAATCTTGTAATGTAGACGTGAATTTCTAGTTTTGATGTGGAAATGACTGTTTATTTTAATTTATTTCTTTACTATGGTAATCTGTAAATGTTTGTGTTGTTGGTTAAGATGTACCTTCCTGCAAAGTCATCTTGGTTGGTAGATATGTATAGGTGGGATGCTATGGTTGGTTCGGTTCATAAGGAACAATTTTTTGTAGAGTTCCTCATGTCCTTAAGTTAGGGTACTCTTTTGGTTTTGGGAGGGGATTGCCTCCAGGATAATCCCGTGGTTTGTACATAACTCCTTTTGATTTATTTAAATTTTTTATTTACCCCAAAAAAAAAATCTTACCACACAATGCCTAGGACTCTTCCAGGAGTATCTTAACAAGTATGCTCTATACATTAAGGAATATTAACGTCTTTTGATGTTAACATGCAGGTCATATAATTTAGATTTTTGGTTAAGTAAACCCGTTGAAAATGGATATTGAAAGAGAATATACCTTTATACTTGAATATATACTTTACAACTGCATAATTTATTTTTAATAAATAGAACATATCCAATTATAAATTGATAAATAAAGTTTAACGATACTAACTGTTCTTTTTATGGCTAAAACAAGTGTTAAAATAAGTAAATAATTAATCAGACTTTGTTTTTTCGTTTAATTGCTACTTGAGCATGGGCTGTAGATCACATAATATTTTGTTTCCAATGTCGTTCCATATTTATTCGAGACAATTAGATTCAATGCTCACCCCACCAGATTAAAAAAAAAAATGTTAGAAACTTCTGATGTTCGCATGTTTACACAAATAGATAGCAAAAAGTTTACCACACAGTGTTGAATTGCGAAAGCCCGTCATTTAAACTGTAGTCGTAAAAGCACACAAGCTCTCTATTTCTTTTTCTTTTTTTTTTTAAGCAGTGAAATGATGTCCTCTAATTATAGAACAGGTTCATTGAAACAACCCGTTAAGCCGTTAAGGGTAGGATTCAGTTATGGCAGACTCAATTAACTTTCTTTCCACCAATATGGAAAAAAAAAAATTAAGATGTTGGAGAAAGAATGTTAGGAAATACAGCCAAAAAGGATTCGCATCACTCTTTTTCAGTTTCCATACTCCTAAAATTAAGTACATATGTTTATAGATATCATTTCAGCATGATCTTCAATCGGAATCAGAATCTGGATCCACGTCTACAATCTCAGGTATAGATTCTGTCGATGAGTCATGCCCTAACTCGCCTGACTGCATTTCATTTTCCACAGAATGTAGTACTCCAGGTTCCTGATTCGTTGTTAAGTCCATTTTGGTAACAATGGCATCTTTGGTGACCGCAGCAACTGTGGTAACTTCAGAGTTCACCGATTCCTGAAGCTGTACTGTGGTCTCTTGCAAGTCTTGTACCTCATTTGATATTCTATCATCTGTCGCTCCCATCTCCACACCTACATTGCCTACTGCTGCCTCCTGCCTACTTATTCCAGGACTCTTTTGACCTAATGACTCAGCCACACAGATATTGTTTTCCAAATCAAATCTTAACATTCCAGAAGGATTCTCAATATCCACATTTTTAAATGAGCTTTCAATTGGCCCTTCAGCTTCCTTGCCACTACCTAGCCAACTTGTGTATAAATCGTCATCTGAATCAGAACGATTTTGTCTTTCTTCCTGTATACCACTTGAAAATGGCTTCCTCAGCATCTGACTGTCAGAGTACACAGGATAACTACCCTTAACAGCATGGGAAGTACTGGCAGAAGGGAAGTCTGCCGGAAGGGCCCGTGGATGAATCAGCACCTCCAGTGTTAAAAGTGCATGTGCACAAAATTCAGCAAGTTTGGTTCCTGTTTCTTGTCTGCCTGCAGAATTCAAACTCCTCAAAGATTATATAAGCTAAGACACTTGAGCATCAAAACTGAAACTACTAGGCAAAATACAGAAATGGGTCCGATAGTAGAATTTAAAATAAGTCATTTGATTATCCAAACAGAAGGGACCAAAGCTTCATATATATACATATTTTAATAGAGTGAGGTATGCAGCTGTATGTGCATGGGATGACTTCATTGATAAAAATCACCCCGCCACATTTGGAAGTACTTGCAGAGGACTAGTAAACACCGTTTTGTAAATTAAGACTCCCAGAGCTTGCAAGTGTCTCTTTCATTTTTTCTGGTATATCTAATAGCAATAGGTTTCTGAGCTGATGATGGGCCATTAATCTATCAACTCTTGATTATCTTACATGGTAGTGGAAAAAATTCCTTTGAGTTTATCAACCATGCATATCAAAGAAGAGAATCACTTGTTTGCCAGAAACCAACATAAAGAGCTACCATTGTAATTTTAAACACGATACCATCTACTGGATCAGGGAAATATTAAACGCTCACAAAAGTTTATGAAGATGCTAGCTCATCAATGAGGATTAGACGGAACCTGTAATGTATTGCATCATTAATAGTTTAGGGTGAGATAACGTAATGAAATCATTTGACTGATTGTGAATGGTCTAATGGCTTGGCCCGTTGTAAGGAAAAATAATGATTCCATTGTAATTTTACCCTATTTTTGGAAAATCTGATGAAATTTTTTAATTTAAAAAAAAAAAAAGAGCTACTATAACCACCATTGAAAGACAAAGTTGTGCTACCAATCACATACTAGTTAATATTATCTCCCTGCCCTCTCCATCTGCGTGTATATATCGGTAAATTTCTTTTAACCAAAGTTACCTCTTCTGAAAAGCTCAAGAGCTTGAGCCAAATGTGGAGGACGCATATGAGAAGGTGACAGCAAGGATGCCAAGAGTGCACGTAGAGCTGCCAGCCGCAAACATGCAACTTTTGAGGTGTGACCATTGAGTAAGTTGTTTCTTTCCTCACTTGCCCATCCATCTTTACAACAATCAACTGATATGGTTATTAAAAGATCATCAACTTTTGGCCGCCAGGAGTCGGATCTCAATGCACCACCCTGACAAATATTTGAACACAAATATTAGTGTCCCGTATATTCTGACAGAAAAGGAATTAATCCAAGTTCATAACATTTTCTAGGCAATATCTCAACGAGAAAAGAAAGGTATACTTGGACCAAATGATGGATAATTCATTGAATGATCAAGGTCAGTGCACTAGACATTTAAGATAAAATTCAAAAGTACAGACGAGGTTGGCATCGAGTATAGCCTAGTAAAATTTCCCCAATCCTATATGTTTTTAACAGTTAAAAAAACATATGCCAAGGATGAAGGGAAATATCAGTGCATAACAGGCACATCTCAAGTATAAAAGACAAGAAAGAGAAATCTTGAAGAAGAAATTTTCATGAAATATCATCAAAACATGGCCAGGTTCTCAAGGCAACATTCTGTAATGCTTCTCTAAAAAGGGAAATCTTGACGAAAAGAGCACAATTAGGGTATCAATCCATGCAAAGATCTTGTGGTTGATGCAAGCTAAAGGAATTGCCGAAAAACAGATTAAGCACAAATAATATGGTACAAAAAGAATCAAGATATATAGATTATACATCATAACATCATTTTGTTTTAAAATATCCACACACCATATAAGCACTTGATGAAGAACTTGAACAAATGTATAATTAATGATTCTTAATCTATATATGAATATCAAAGGTTTAAATGATTGCGCTATGTGTTCTTGAAAGTTGAAATTTTCTTTGCTCCTGGTAAACAGGAAGACAGCAAATGGGTTATGTTGTGAATGCTTTTATCGGAAAGAAATACAAGCGCAAACAATCAAAAAATTTCGGCTTTCCTGTTTCATAACTGAACTTTTGGATTTCTATTTTAACGTTTTTCTATTAATTAGGAAGTAACATTATTATTTCCTACAACTCTTTTGCTAGGTAGTTTTCCTAAATAAGGATTCTTATTCCTAAATAAGTATTCTTACCTTTTTTGTAGTTAGGATCCTTGTCTGTTTAAAGGGGACGATCATATTAAATAAAATCATCAATAATTTCAGTCAAGAAACATATAGTGGGGAGCTGGTGATCTGTTACAAATCACCACTAAAGCTTTCAAAACTAGGGTCCTCCGAGAATGGGAAAAGTAAGGGACCTGTGATGAGATCCCATTTGCGGCCCCTTAACAGATTAGGCACCAAGACACTTTGATAACACACCAATAAAAGAATTTAGAGAAAAGTCTGGTAACTATATATTTTTCCACAATAATATGAATAAAAGAGGAAATTGTGCCTAAAATATTATTATCAAACGCTTGCTATACAGACCTATGTGATTGATTGAGTGTCATGAAAATGTCTCTGAGATCATTAACTGAACATGCTAGGTGTAAAACAGGAACCATGTCTTCCACTCAGTACGCACATAAATAGATTTAAATAATAAGAGATAGGAATCACACCTATAAACAATAAGGTAGCTGATATTAATACACTACACATACCACAGTCAAAAGTGCTTCCAATGCCTCGAGTGCAGCTATCTTCACAGAAATCTGAGTTGATGGAGAATTTTTCTGGGCTTCTACTTCTGAACCAATTATATCCTGCTGCTCAAAAGATCCAGTGGCACTGTGCTTCCTTTTTCTTTGGCAAGAGTGGAAGAAGGCTTCAGAAGAGACATTTAAGTGGGCATGAGAGGCCATATCCATAGCAATTAAATCAACAAGTGAATTGTTGACAACTTCCTGTGCAAGATATATTGCAATCCCTGGTCAGGATAAGATTAAGAATTAGCTATCAGCAGCAAAGCAAAATAAATTCCAATTAGATTATACATGTTAATAAGACCTGCTCCAAATTGAAAACAAGGGTACAATGCTCCAAATGAGAACTTGAGACAAAAGCATTTAGTGCCCAATGTATCAATGCTTTTGAGAGGGTGTTACTGCAACCAATTCAGGCAGAATTCTGGAAATATTTCTATGCGGCTTCAGATAATGAAAACATTTTTCAATTATGGAAGTTTCCTTATTCTAGTAATGTGGGTGATATTTAATAATGCGGACATATCCAAACAAATCAACAAAAGATAAGCATTGTAGTTCAAGACTTTCAAATACAACATTTGACTTTGAATCTGTCACACTGATTAGTTAATTTGGATATCTGGTTCGACACATAAATTGAATTCATGCCAAAAGCATCACCAAACTGAACAAACCCTATCAGTTTGACCATTAGGATCACATTTTGAACATTGACAAAGTCATGACACTCCAAGAGAACCAAAATTTCACAGTACTTCATTTAATATACCTCACCATGAGAAAGGACTAACAAGATGTAAACAAGCAGAGTTCACATGCATTCTGAGTAACATGAAATACTGTTTACATCATTTGCAGCAATCATACATTTTATTATAATCTTTTTAACGCTGGTATCTCATAGAACAATACATATATTTAAACCACTTGATCAAAATCAATGTCTAGGAGTCCTAACCATTGAAGGAGTTCCGACGTGGTTTTTTCCTAGTTAAGTTTCAATTTCTTATTCTAAGTAATGGTATAGAGATCTAGATCTACATAACTACCTTAGTTTGTCACATTTTGGAGACTATTTGAAAAGCATCACTAAAAATCTAGCTACTAACTTGTGCAAAAAATAAATTCAATGTGTTAAAAATTATATAAAATGTTTATAATCACATAGTAGCCTTCTTATACATGGACACATAAATACATATGTGATACATATGGCTTCAAACTCTATGTTTCAAAATTAACAAAGTGACAATATGTTGTACTATTATGCTTTTCATATCCTTAAGTTCAACTATTCAGGATATGCGTATAGAGAGTCATATAAAAGAAGTCGCAGTCTCTTTCAGTTCAAAATCACCAAATCAACAATTGGGAAGCTATTTATGCTGCCAAGCACGAATTTTTTGTTTCGTCATCAATTACATGGATGGGGATATATACATGCCAAAAAGGTAGACTCTAGATGCAATTATGGATCAAAGGAAAAAACAAAAAAAATAGGATTTCGCAGAAAAAAAAATGCCAATATACTATGCATGTTGACTACATACCCACGCCCATCGATATAAGCAACATCTTTGTGATTGAATAGACTTTTACTCTTAGTTCTGGTACTTCACATCTCCTAAAATACTCTTTAACAAGTCGCACAGCATATGCTGCATGTGGCAATAGTTGACTGCATGAAAATAATACATAATATGTTTTCAATAACAGAACTCATTGACAAATTAAGAAACAGAAGAAAGGAAGACAAGCAACAAATAATGGCATAGACCACTAGCAGACAAAAACCTGAAGAGAAAATCCAGCAAAGAATATATAACAACAAAATATGTTCCCAAAAGTATCAGAGACTACAAATGAACCTAGAAGTTGCATCTGTGGAAATTGCGTATTCTAATCTTAGATATGCTTAAAGAGGGGATAAAAAGAAAAGGTGATGCAACAACGCACAATCTCTATCCTTGAGCAGAGCCCCGTGTAACTAAAATCACGTTGACTGTTTGTTTAGAAATAAAATTTTGAAAATCACACAGGTCAATATTTTTGAAGAGCATCCTCCAAAATCATCTGATTTTCACTTCCGTTAATAGATGACAAATCTACTTTCAGAGGGCTCTGGAATTAGATTACTTTATAAGGTCACTCAAAAAGAGGTAACAGCCTTAGAATTCTCATTCAATAAACAAGATGGATTACAATTAACTATCTAGGAAGAGAAAAATATAGTAAAATATGCTATTAAATGTACCATTTATGAAGAATGGAATTGTCATATTGGATACCTATAAGGGTATTTCAAGTTTAATGAAGAACAGCATATTGTTGGTTCTTTAGAACTAAAATCCCCAAAAGTTCTTCTATGCTATAACTCCAGTAAAGAATATTAAATCTGTTTAATGAGGTCTACAAAACTGTCACTCTTGAAAATGGTTTAGTTCCCTTGTCAAAGAAAACGAAATAAATGGTTTAGTTCTTGCTGTGCAATAAAATAAAAGACAATTGGAAATAACATGGTGATTCAGACCAAAAAATCAGATGGTTATCTTGAGAGGTATTGGGCACAAATGAATATATCAACCCTTTCCTTCTATCTTATGAAGGTCTAAGATTTTATTCATGAATTTTATCAACAAAATCCATTCATGGGTAATCTGTTTCCCAAAGAATATGAAAGTGATATTTTCCCTTTTTAAAGAATCAGTAACATTGATGTAAAATTTTGTATGACGTACCTGCGCATACCCCTAACAATTGCCACAAGAAGTTCCAAACTGTAATCATGCAAAACTGGAAGTTCACAACAAATGAACTCCTGCTCCGATGCAATCACAAATTGTGACATTGACTCTGGCACTGATCCATCGACCATAAGCACTCTCTCAACAAGGGCTAACAATGAGCGAACAGGAACAGTTACCTGCAATTAAAACAAATAACAAGTCAGAAGATATGAGATCCACCCATATCCATGGTTCTTAACAAAAAACAACAATAAATGCAATTACTAATTAGAACAGAATTTAGGAATTGCCACAGGATAATAATAGTACCTGAACAGGATATAAAGTTGTTAGCATAATTGAACAGCTAAGCATAAACATGGAGACACAGGATATCTTATTTCTCTTTCGTTCCCTGTCAGAGGCTTCTTCTAACAACTGTTGGCCCCATAAGGAAAACGGGGGAACTTCTCCTGGTGCAATCAATAATCTAACAGCTTCGTCCCATTTTGTTACTGCCAGTTGATAAGATTGGCATTAATAATCATTCAGATCAAGACCCACCAACCAAATGGTATGAAACATACCTTCTTCTATACCATGGAAGATTTCAGTAAGATAACCATTGACCATCAATAAAATCTTTCGCATCATTAAGAGCCAGCTATCCTCATCACCTTTTGATTTAGGAAGTAATGCTAGGCAACGAGCAAGTTTCTAAATTTGGCAACTCAAAAAAGAAGAAACAAATTCCATAGTAGACTTGTTGATTTCTTAATTTTTTCCTCTATATAAGCCAATAACAATTACAGACAGAAAGAAACAATGATACCTTCAGCACATTATCATTGCATTTTGAGGACAAAATTTTTGATGCAATGGCAGCTTCAGCCTGTACAGTGCACGACATAGTTCATTTGCATTAACCAGCTAAAACATATTTTCATCGTGTAATGATAATATTGAAGATTGTAATGATAATAATTTAGATCTACTCTATCTATGCATAAAAACATAAAGGTCTCTTCTTTTCTGTAAGCAATCCACCAACAGCAATGACACCTAATCAATAAGTTTCAGAAAAACTGAGAATAAGTCCAAGCTTAGCACAACCCCAAAGTCAGTTACTAAGAATATGGAGCTCTGTAGCCAGGTTCAATCCAAAAGCCACTGATTAAAACTATCATGGATGAGAAGATATCAACTCTTGGAATAAACTTGAAGCTGTTTACTTTTCAAGTTGATTTTTCATATGATCAACATAGATACCACAGCATTTTCATTTAAAAGGCTGACAAAGTACCAAAAGAAACTTTAGATTAAAAAAAAACTGAAACTATGTGTGTCCACACTTTCAGAGTTACTATACTACAAGTAAATTCAAAATGTATAAAACGGATTCCTAAAATCAGTTATATATAAATTCAAAATAAAAAACTATTTCTCAAATGTTGACATTGAAACCTCAAACTTAGATTCTGTGTTGATACTAAATTGAATAGATACAACCTATATAGGCGCTGGACTTATCTCAGCACAAAAACAATGGGGGCTTATTCATTGCCTACGCTTGAATAGTTAGTAAAAGTATAAAGCTCAGTGCTGCAGCATCATCTCTCCTCCCTATTTTCTTTTCGACAGGAAAACTCAGGTTTTAAGACAGATAACAACAAAAATAAAGTTCACATCTCATGATGAAGAGATACTTACATTGTCATAATGTCGGTGCAGGGAAGCAGGGAAGAAAATTATGATGGTACACAATAGTTCAGCTGCTGCTTCCTGTATACCAAACAGTGGTTATCATACAAAAATTGCAGCATCAATATCAACTACAAGCAAGAACTAATTTGTTCATTTTAGCCTACATGTGACCATTTTCTTGCCCACTTCAAACTATGAACAAGGATTCTTAACGCAACTTTGCAACTATTCCTCCACTTGCACATGTAATTGAACAGATAAAAGGAAAATAAATACAAGTCATCAGGAAATAAATTTTAATTATCATTCAGAACTCTACTTAAAGAGAAAGATTCAACAAAGTCATAGTTTGCTGCTAAGGAAAACTGTCTGAAACTTAGGAGTTAACTATCAACAACATTGATTATAGCACCATTTCAAGTAAGCTTGATTGCCATAGAAAAAGTATGACAACAAAGACAACACAGAACTGACATTGAAATATAAGCAAATAAAGAAATGTAATCCATTAAACTGAATTCAACTCACCAATACATTCTCTGAACTACCCTCTGTTAACAACTTTAAAAGAGGTCCGAAGAGTTTGCCAGCATGAGAAGTTGCATCTTTCTTGACATTTGGATATTCAGCCAGCCTATTTCAAAAGTTAATAAAAGAAGTTCCCAAATTTCTCAGAAATCATATCAAATTGTAATGTGAGAAAACATCACATGTATTGAGTTCGAATTTAAATTGGGACATATGGGTCACACCTAGTGATGAGATCTTGTATTGAGGTACAGGAAGCCACTTTCACAAATTGAGAATCTGCTGGTGACTGTTAACAGATAATTTGCAGCACAAAGAGTCAGCGATTCATATAGACAACATGATAGCATTCAGCTCAACTATGGCTGTCTTTCATCCCCTACTTCCTAAAGAGAAAAGCAAGAATCCACATATGCTTTAAAAAAGCTTAAACAATAAGAAAGCCAAATGAATAATTATCCAGCTGGCTTTTGTTTTAATTTCCGTGTACGGAATTTGTATAAAGAGTAACACTGTCCAAAGAAAACATCAGAGACCCAAAACAGGTCTTGTAACCATTATTAAAACAGGACTAATGAGGTGAAAACAGGGCTTGTACAGGTGTCAAAAGCAGGACTAATGAGGTTATACAGTTGCTCTATTGTCATAAGTACCAAGCAAAAACTTTTCATTCAAACCCATCCTCAACTACTAATCTAATAATCAACCACTTAAATGGGATTATGCGACTTAGCAGAAAACAGTTGTCAAAACTAATCTATAAGACAAAAGTAAGGTGACCATTCAATTAGTATAACGATCCAGGACCTGTCTTCCACTTGGGGAACTGTAGGATTTTATGTGCTGCTCCCATTACCACTAATAAGAACTAATAAGAATAACAAATAGGAAACTAAAACATAAATTTTTCTAGTATGGATGAAGTAAATTTTGAACAATTAGAAAGAAGCAACATTTTAAGATAGTGAAGTCATATTTTGGTTGTCAGAAAGGTTAAAATAAGCAAAACCAAAACAATACGGAAGGAGTCTATTTTTAGTTTCCAGACCTGCATATGGGGCAAAAGCTTTTCCAGCCAAAGAGCATAGGAAGCCAAGAAACGCTCAGAGCTGCATTGTTGACAAGTTACTCCCAGCAAGCAAATTCCCGCCCAACATTTGTCTGGCTAAAAAAAAAGAGCCACATTCCACATTAACCATAAAATAAAAAATTCAAAAGCAGAAATCAAATAAAAATTCGTCTTTTTTCTTGTTTTTTCTGGGTTTACCATAAACTGATCGTCAACGAGTAATAGCAAGCGCGAGACCCAGTTGTCAACAGCGGATTTCCAACGCTGGAAGTATTTGGGGTCGGTGGGGGATTGTTGCAGTTGCTGAGGTGGAGTTTCAGCCAATAGTTTGTGGGTTTTAAGGATGGACACAATCCTAGAGAGAGTAGAGGGAGAACCGAAGGGTCTTTTGTCTTGAGGCAAATCTTCTTTGATTAATGTATACAGCATTTGTGGCTTCATGACCACATCATTCATGCCCTTCGCCATAATCTCTGCCATGAGGCTATAGACTATAGAGTGAAGGAGATAAGCAACCTAAGCTAAATTTGGTTAAGCAGAGAACCGGAACACACATTACTAGTATATATATATATAAAAAAAAAAAAAAGAGTGAAGCAAATAAAAGAGAAGGTTATAACTGAAAATCAAGTAAGTAACAGCAACAGCTTACCGACAGCAGCAAACAAAGTGGTAAATAGCAAACCCAGCCAAACCACGGCTGAAGACGAGACAGCAACCGAGCAGTATACCTTCGCCCCCCCCTGTTTAATAGCAATTCTACTCCAGGCCGCGGAGGGTTAATGGACGAGTTTAACACAAATTTGTTGAGTTATAATTCATAATTTTAAAAATAAATTTTTTAATTAAAAATATTTTTTATTTCATAATGTTTTTTATTTTATTATATTATACTATTAAATATCAATTTATTTTATTTTGATATATCAAATTATAGTCCTCAAAAAACTAATTGTTATTATCATTAGAAATAAAAAGGTAGGAATATCTAATATAATTCTAAAAATTATCCACCAATTTATAGAACAAGAGTCTATACAATATAAAAATTATACTAAATTATTTTAATAAAATAATAAAAAATATTTTGATCATACTAAAATGTTTTAAAACACGATAATAATAACACTTACAAAAAGAAACATGATTCAATTACAGCTTTCATTAATATAATCATTTCATATTTATTTATAAATTTTCATCCCACTTTTGAGTTATACTCCAAAGTTATAATGGAGTTATATTATACTCAATTGAGATATTGTGTCTTCATTTATATTTTTAAAATTTGCTCTTTATTTTTAGCATAATTGTCAAATAATGCATTACTTATTCCATGCATTATAATAAAAATATGTATAACACACCAAATACTAACAATGTATTTTTTGTTTCTTTAAATCATAATTCGACATATTCAAATGTATAATAAATATTACTTTTAGAATGCAAGCATCTTTCAATAATTTCTATGCACCTTGAGGTTTTTCTCTTAGTTTATAATCTCACAAATGGTATCTTTCATATCTATATGGTGAATGAAATCCAAACAATATTACTATAGCCTTAGTTAATCAAATAAAATGTACCTAATATATAAAGAACATAATATTGATTAAAATCTATAAGAAATTAATTGTAAGTGCTATATTTATTTCAAATAATGTAATGCCTTGTGGAGGAATAGAAAAATTGGTTCATTAGATTTGTTACTATTTATTATAAAACTAGAGTCATTTTATTTATTAAAAAACTAGAGTCATTTGTAATACCTTCTCATCCAATTATTACATATATGAAATGCATGTCAAATAGGTGATAACACATAATCTGATCATCTCTTTTTCCCTCTATAGTACTTGTTCATTGGTTAGAATATGTGCATCAATATGTTACCATTTATTGCTCCATTATAATCCTAAAAGATAAAATTATATTGTTCAAATAATTAATCTAATACAATGAAATGATGAAAATAATAATTTAATATATGAATATACATAAAACCATGGAAAGCATTTTTAATTATGTTGAATCTAAGGAGATATATTGGTAAAGGATGGTGAAACAATGATTATTTTTTGCAAGACGATTAGCTACATATAAAACTTTGTAAAAATATTTTAAAACTGTCTAGGTCAAATGTTGAAAGCACTACATAACTGTAGTTGTCTCATTAAATGACTTGTCGGCTTTAAGCCTACTATACTCTTTAATTCATCACATAAGCTTGGGAAGATTGTCTTGCTTATTTGTAAGTGTTTAATCCTTATAGGAAATCCATTCAAAAGTTTTCATATCTAATTATGGCCTGTTAAAGAAAAGTTATATATGATTGCTTGTTCAATTGAAAATGTTTATTCTCTTCTCTCACTAGAGAAATAAAAATTGTTTTTACATCATTTGAATCCAATCCAAAATTTAATAAGGAACTCATGTATCTATAATATTAACATTAAATAATTAATAAATAAATTTAAATATAAATGCTAACATTATGAAACACCATGACATTTAATATAAATTTAAAAAGTTCATATTAAACATTCAGTCAAGAGGTTCATAGAAAATATACACTTAAAATGTTCTAAACATGGAATAATTTTTAATATAAAAGCGCATAAACTAATAAGACCTCAATATGTAAGAATATGAAACTATAACTAAAGAGACACAATTTAATCCATCTTTCTTGCATCTAGCAACTTTATAAAAATGTAGCACCCCACACCCGACGAAACCCGAACCCGACATCTACAGTGATATCCAAGCCCGTGACCCGCGAGGGTGGCATGCTAGAACAAAACACATACACTTTAAAACTCATTGAGACATTTTTCTTTCAAAAACAGTTGAGTGCGCAGAAAACAATAACATTTTGAGCCCGATTTATTTCAAAAACATTTTCAATACAAACACTTTCAGTCATTACATTAGCACTCAATAGTGCTTACTCAGTGCACAAACA
>JANITW010000004.1:48236561-48247542 GCA_027564335.1 Erythroxylum williamsii | reverse complement strand
GAAAATTTGTATTTTTATTAGATTAAATTAAGGATGATTAATTTAATCAAAGTGAGTTGGATAATTTTTTGAATATGGTTCAGTCTTTTGTGAAATTCAGGATCTGTGGAGATCTGATTGAGTTGATTCTTGAGGCAAAATAAAATTGAGACACGGGGATATAAATCATATGGAGGAATTAAATTTCAATCTAGCCCCTAAGACTTTCAAATTTCTGAATGGAAGTTCGGATTTGTGTGCAGTCTTGGATTAGAAAAATCTGAAAGTATTTTGGCCATAAATTTTGCTCTAGTAATCCAAATGAGTTGATTCTTAATTTGGATTAAACTAGAGAAATAGGAATACAATTTTTATGAAGGAATTGAGTTTCAATTTAGTCTTTAAGGCTGTCAATTTTTGGATGGAAATAAAGGGCTGGAAAATGTGTTAGCATAAGACTAATCTGAAATATTTGGAGTATAAATTTTGGTATAGTGATCCAAATTAAATGATTTTGGTGTCATTATTAAATTAAGACAATGAGGAACGATTCTCTAGAAAGAAGTTTGAGCAAATTCCTTCATTTTGATAGTGGAAAAATCTCCTAAAGTAAGCATGAATTAACATCTAGTTCAAGGGCATTTGTGGAAGATCACATAAAGAATTAAGACTTTAGGCTTAAGTGGAAGGGCAATTTGGTCAATTAGACCTCATTAAATGACATGGCAATATATAAACAAAGGAGCTATCGTTTGGCATAAGGAGAGCACGACTTGATCAAATGAAAGAACAAAAGAATAAGAGAGAAGGGAGGAAGCAATGTTCGATGGAGGAGAATAGAAAAAGAAAAGAGAGAGAAAGCTAGGGTTCGAAATTTTGAGGGCTTCTAGCATGATTTTTGTGTGGATCCAAGGGAAAAAATGGAAGATGATGAAAGTTTGCTATAGGAACCAAGAAAAATCCAAAATTTTGAAGGTTGAAGGTAAGAGCAATTTTTAAGCTTTGAGTTTTTCTTGAATTTTTTCTTTAGAATCATGGAAAATAGTATGGGTTTGTGTATTATGAAGTCAATTTTGAAGATTATTTGATTTATGATATTGAATTTGGGTGAATTGATTTAGGTAAATTTAAATTGGAAGAAAGAAAGAAGCTATGGTCAAATTGAAGCTAGGGACAAGTTTCTAGCATCGGAATGAGGTGGCTAATTTGTTTATATTTTGAATTTTAAGCTAAGCATGTGTATTCGAAAATTCAAGAAGCAAATTTTTGATAAATTAATGTTTATATAAATGTTTGAAAAATATGATTTTCGAAGGATTAAATTCCTTGTTTTTGGAATGATTTTAAGAAAAAGCAAGGATTATGAAATTCATTGGTTTCAAATTATTTGAATAATTTGAAAAATGTGCTTTGTGAATTTGAATAAGTTTGATTTATGATTTAATGAAATTAGTGCATTCAATGTTATGAACTTGATTGATATGTAATTAAATTTATGAATTGAGATTGAATATGATTTGTTATATGAATTGATGTGATATGTGGATATGTGAATGTGTCAAGTATTTACACGATATGATGATATGATATGAAAAATTTGAAAATCAAGATTTTGAAATGTGCCTTCAGGCAATCCAAATTTTCGTTTTTGATTATGCGTTATGTGGGTTTGGTCAGGTCACCTAAGTGGGACAATTGCACACTTGTTTGTTTTAAAGCCTTCTCCCGGTTGACCGCTAGTTGCACTAGAGTTTCGATCTTGGACTCCCATAAGTCACAGCTACACCGGACTGAGATGCGGGAAGGTGTAGTACGTTCCGTTCACAACTGCACAGGACCGCTATGCGGGAATATGCAGTACGTTTTGTTTTGGACCGGACCAAACCATTTGATATGTTATGTGTTCTTGGTTTGTTTCTAAGTGTGATGCATTGCATGTTTTAAAAAATGTTTAAGAAATATGGATTTTGTTCATGAAATGTGAAAAAAAATGTGAAAATTTTGAGAAATTAACTATTGTGGATTTTTTAGCTGAGAATTTATTGAAATTGTTTGGCAATGATTTGAAAAGTTTGAGAAATAAGAAATTTGCCAAATTTTCTGTAGTGAAACTTTTAAAATAAATGGCAAAAAGGTTTTGCAAAATGTTTTCGCTTATCTTTCAATTTATAAACATATTGTCCACAAGCTTTGTGCTCACCCCCCTTTTCATCCCAATCTCCAGGTTTCGAGCAGGAGATCAGATGGAAGAATGTCAAGAATTATGTTCGATTTCGTTTGTTTTGTGTCTTATGTATGTAGGATTTTTGTATCTGTCTGTATAAGGCTTGATTTGCCCCTTTAATGTATGACAAGCAGTCATTTTATAATGTATGTGATTTATGAAATTGGGTAAATAATGAGTATGATGTATATGAATCCTGAATTGTGTATTTGGATTTTGTTATGGTTGGGATGTATGTATGATTATGAATAAGAATTGTTTATGGAATTGACATATGATTGTTGATTGAGCTATGGATGAGATGAATTATGAAATTGGGTATGGTTATGATATATGTTATGTAATTGGATATAAATGGAGATTGTATATGATTATGAATGTGATGAATACGAATTTGATATGAATAAGGACTTGAAGTGGTTTAGAAATAGGATTGTGTTTGTTTGTGCTGAGTTTTCGGACAGGAGGAGTCCGATGATTACTGATGATTATTTGAATATTATAGAAGTGTTTTTAAACCCTTGCAGGTTTTGGGTTTATGAAAATGTAGCTGTTATGTTGCCCATTTTTTGGGAGCACTATTTGTATATGGTTTGTTTTTGTATAAGACGTGTTATGGTTTTTATGGAAAAAGGATGAATAAGGATGCGTTTTGTTATAGATGAGATTGAAATATAAATGATTAAGAATGATTAAGAGAAATCAAGTAATTTGAGTGTGATTGAGGATTAATTTTCCAAAAAGGGGAAATTATTTTGCTTTGTATGAAAGATGAATAAAGTGAATAAGAAAGTAAGACAAGAAAAAAAAATTTATACCGGACTTTCGGATTGATTTAGTCTAAGGTTTTCAACGTGATAGTATTTCTAAGATATTTGTTCCCGGATGTCGGACCTTTGTTCAGTCAATTAGCATTTGATTTGTTTGCTGTCGTTTTCGGATTCAGTTTTGTTTGCTTCGATTTGATTCGTGTTCGTTTCGTTTTCAATTCGTATTTTATTTTCATTTGTGATCTGCTTTGATTATTCGTATCCGATTGAACCCTTTGTTTGCTTTGATTCGCTTCGATTCGCTTGCGATTCCACTTTTGTTTTGCATTTCGCTTTGTTATCCGCTTCTTTCGCTTCCGTTTTTCGGTTAGGATCCGGTCTCCAGATCGGGTCCCAACATTGTCTCTCTTGAATATGACGAGGAGGACTAGAGAATTCAAACACTTTTTTTAATGATGTTTGTTGAGTTTTGGGTTTATTTTAATTTGATCATTTACTCAATATGATTCCAATTCACATTGGTAATAATTAAAATGAGATATAGACTTAAAGAATAGTACTTACTAATGGTTAACAAGTTTTAATCTAGCCATTGTCCTTACTTTTATGAAGTATGATGCCAAAGAGGACAGGACCAGATGTGCATAATTGGAATCAAGCTCTTAGAGATTGATTTTCTAAAATCTAAAAGCATATAAGAAGTTTCTTAGTTGATTTGCTTCCAATAAGTGATTAGATTTTCTATAAATATTAATATGGGGTTTTGCTAAGAAAAAGAAGAAGAACTTATACCTTGATTAGAATTAAGAAAGGAGTTACTATTAGATCAAATGGGTTCACCAGTTCCATAAGCCATTCTAATTAATTAGAAAATGATGGTCATATAGTTAACAAGGAAAAAAAATGACATAGCTTTACATTATGTAGCTAAAGTGTGAAACGTGATTGCAGTAATGGAAATTCTTACTAAAATTGATAAGGAAGATTTTAAGTTATTATTAGAGAAGCAAATCCAATAAGGAGAGATAGTTCTTTATATTGTTGCAAAATATGGTTACATTAGTGTGGATAGAGAAATGATCAGTTACTATGATACTTCTAAAACTGATATAAAAAATGTGAAAAATGTTTGACACATTCATCATTAATGCAATGTAAAGGATTTAGGTAAGCCTTAATGTAAAGCATTTGACTCACTAGATTAGGACTTCTTGTTGAACACAATGCATGTATTTGGTTTTCCACAAAAATTTGGTCAATGAATCACACAATGTATATCAAAAGTCTTATATAGTATCCTAACCTATGGTATTTATAACAACCTTTTCTAAGAAGCAAAGGGATTGAGGCAAGGTGATTCCTTATCCCCTTTCATCTATACTTTTAATATGGAAATTTTGATCAAGTTGATCAAGAATTGTATAACATTGGATAGTAAGTTCAAATTTTACTTTAATGTTTAAATTTTACTCTAAATGTAAACCTATGAGGATCTAGCCTATCATTTATAGATGACCTAATCTCTAAGTTGATCCTAACTTAGTGAGAACCTTGATAACAACACTTAATGGATTCAAGCATTTATATAGATTAGCAATTAATAAACAAAAGAGCCATCTATTCCTCATTTTGAGTTTTAGTGTAAATGCCAATTTCATAGAATGCATAACTAGACTTAAAGCTTCTAAGCCTCCCATAGTTTTTCTTAGAATCCCTATGTCCATTAAGAGGCCTTCTTATAGTGACTTTAATCCCCTCATTAAGAATATCAAAAGAAGAATCTCAAATTAATGTAATTGAAGCCTGTCTTTAGCTGGAAGAGTTTAGCTAGTTAACTTAGTCGCGAACAGTTTATGTATATACTAGACTCTCATATTTGGCTAACCATAAACATCATCAAAATCATTGAGTAGTTTTTAAGGAGGTTCATTTGGTTTTTAAAAATATTCCATATACAATCCCAAGTATCAAACTCCTTGGACTAACAATGTTCGGAATCATAGCAATCATATAAGTAACAGTTCAACAACTGAAAGTTAACCAAAAACAATTTAATCATAGTGAGAAACATCTAGGTTAACTCATAGTACGCTCCAGAATAGCTATTGCCTTGCCATATACAATCCCAAGTATCAAACTCTTTGGACCAACAATGTCTAGAATCATAGCAATCATATAAGTAACAATTCAATAACTGAAAGTTAACCAAAAACAATTCAATCATAGTGAGAAACATCTAGGTTAACTCACAGTACGCTCCAGAAAAATTATTACCTTGATGATCCCACAATGCCTGGATGCTGACGATCAACTTGTTCTTCTTTAGTCATACAATACACACATATTTTACACATTACTCAGTTGATCAATCATATGATTATTCACTCATGTACATGTATATATGTCATGGTCAATGCATACTCAATTAACTTTTCGAGTATGTATCATTATTCATAAATCTTGACCATTCAAACATCATACCTTGTACACATCTAGTTGGTAATTAGGTTTACATCTTAAATAAGTTTGATTACTCTAAATTCATCAATCATATATTCACCAACCTTTTCTAGAAACATATATATTCACACAATTTCCCAATTTTTATTCGTTCATATCTAGTTCACATTACTCACATCCTTTGGATCACATTTGCATTCATAAGAACACCTTCATTGCTTTAACACTCATAAATTCTAGATTTTAGATATATTGATTTCAAAACAATCCATTCCTTAAGTTAAAACATCAATTAACAACCTGAACTTATCAAACCCTTAACTAATTAATCAAAAATCAATCTAGGTTCACTTTAGGCCTTAATCAAGTCCAAATACACCAAAGTAAAGTCACTTATCATTAATTGATTCAACAATCACACAAAGCAGAAAATTTTCATGTCAAAGCATTGCCCACGATCGTGGAGGAGCCTCCCACAATTGTGGGATGAGTGAACCGAATGTTCACTCTCCATTTTCCTTCAATTTCTCCAGATTCTAACACCTTCATACCAAATTCAAAACATCTTCATATTAGTCCATTAGTTATATCTCAATTATACCTTAATTATACTTCAATTCCTCATCAATTTCATCTCCAATTCCTACTCAAAATCATTCAACTGTAGCTCACAAACTATATATTTATCTTTCATGCATATAAAAACAAAACAGAAACTTTCATTCGCTTAATATCATCATATATGTAGTGCTAGTTTTTTCCAAATTCAAGAACTCTTCACTAACACCTTTCTTTAGCATAAATTCACCTCCATTTAAACTTCAATTCTCAATCTAAATCATCCATATAGCAACCTATAACCCACAGTTTTCATGCATCAAAACCAAAATAGAAAAGTATATAATTCATGCATCATTTTTTTCTAGCACACTTCATCATCAACACTATATGTTATCCATACAAATTCAATCATCATAAACTTTCTATTACAACATGTCATAAAAATTAGTACTTTACTTACTTGTTTAGCTCAAGTTCCACCTCAATTCATCAAGTCTACTTTGCTTTTATATGCATGCATGATCATCTTAAATACAAGGTAGGAATTGGATTGTTTTCAACAACAAGAAAACAACAAGATGAAAAACAGCAATATATAGCTTTATTGATGTAAAATTTTGTCAAGATTTTGGAGTGGTTATTAGCGAAATAGAAGCGAAATTTCAGAGCTATGGGAGGGTGGATAATTCAGTGGTGAAAGGGAAGAGAGGAGAAGAATAAACACAACATAACAACTTTTGTGTTAGCTTAACTTATTAGGGTCTAGGTGTCACCATTTCATAATGGCATTTGCCCCTATGTATGCATTCCATTTGTCCTCTCCATAAGCTACCAAATGTCACAATTATGCTAGGCCATTTGTCACTCAACCTCTAAGCCATTTGTCACTCAATTATTTATGCCAAATGTCACTCAATTCTACTACCATATGTAACTTATTTCATAGGCTTAGTCATCCTAAATTTCCATGTGTCAATTTGACATTTTTCTTAAACTAAATGCACATTTTAACTCATCAATTTTCCAATTGTAACAATTAATTCCAAATTTACTAATTATAATCCACTAAACCAAAATTCAAGACATAATCAAATACATAATTCACATCATGAACATTTTAAACCTTTCAGACCCCATAATATGTCAATTGAGTGCACAAACAATCTTTGTAATGCTTTCTAAATCATGATTCACATATGTATGTGAATATTATGGATTTGAATGAAATGCATATCATAAATTCTCAAATGATATGACTCATGTGCAAGAATCTAAGGCTCTAATCCTTAGTATGGAAACCAGCTACTACATTGGTAATTGTCCCTCGAAGTAAATTAATGTCAAACTTAAGACCTTATACAAAATGCAATATTAACGGCTTGTCGTTATAGGACCCAACAACTCAATTGTAAATTGTAATGATGTTTGAACAATTAAGTCACAAAATGATATCAAAAATATGATATTGCATTCGTTTAAAGTCTCAATAGGGATTACTTTCAAATTTGGATGCTTTTTTCCAAAAAGTATGGTAAATTATCTTGATTTTTTCCAAAGTGCTTATTATATTTAAAGATGCTTCTTTTAAGTAATTCCATGCTTTAAAATGTCCCTCTTAAGATCTTAAAGGAAATGCAAGATTAACGCTTTATTGTTTTTAGACCCTACGATTAAGTTTTAAACTTAAGGATCTTTGGTCATGTGAAAATTTTGATTTTGCATTTTTTTAAGGTTTCCAAAGGACAACTGTCAGTTTCAGTTATTGATTCCTTTCATTTTGGTTTCCAAAAAGCACGCTATAATATCTTGATTTTGTCCCATAAAACATATTATGTTTAAGGAAGTGTTATTTTGGTAATTATTCCTTGGCGTAAATTAATGTCACACTTAAGACCTTAAACAAAATGCAATATTAATAGCTTGTTGTTTTGGGATCCTATTGTTCAATTGTAAACTGTAATGATGTTGAAACCAATGAATTACAGAATGATGCTGGAAATATAATACTACCTTTGTTTAAAGTCTCAAAAGGGACCACTTTCGGATTTGGATGTTTGTTTCTAAAAAGTATGTTAAACTATCCTCATTTTGTCCAAAAGTGCTTGTTATATTTAAAGATATGTCTTTTAAGTAATTCTATGCTTTAAAATATCCCTCTTAAGATCTTAAAGGGAATGCAAGATCAAGGCCTTGTTGGTTCTAGACCCTACAATTCATTTTTAAACTTTAAAGATGTTTGGTTATTCAAATTCAGATATTCATTCCTTTCATTTTAGTTTCCAAAAAGCATTCTATAATATCCTAATTTTTCCCCACAAAACATGTTATATTTAAGGAAGTGTTCTTTTGGTAATTATTGCTCCAAGTAAATTAATGTCACACTTGAGATCTTAAACATAATGCAATATTAACAGCTTGCTGCTTTGGGACCCAACATCTCAATTGTAGACTATAATGATGTTCAAACGATTGAGGCACATAATGATGTTGGAAATATGATATTACCTTTGATTAAAGTCTCAAAAGGGACTACTTTCGAATTTGGATTTTTATTTCCAAAAAGTATGTTAAACTGTCTTCATTTTCTCCAAAAGTGCTTATTATATTTAAAGATGTGTCTTTTAAGTAATTCCATGCTTTAAAATGTCCATCTTAAGATCTAAAAGGAAATGCTAGATCAAGGCCTTACTGGTTATAGACCCTACGATTTAGTTTTAAAATTGAGGATGCTTGGTCATATGAAAATTTTGATTTTGCAATTTTTAAGGTTTGTAAACGACTACTATTAGAATTAGATGTTGATTCCTTTCATTTTGGTTTCTAAAAAGCAACCTACAATATCTTGATTTTGCCCACAAAGCATATTATATTTAATGAATTGATATTTTGTTAATTTTCTTCGAAGTAAATTAATATCACTCTTGAGACCATAAACAAAATGCAATATTGACGGCTTGTTGCTTTGGGATCCTACAGCTCAATTGTAAACTAATGATGTTCACAACAATAAGTTACAGGATGATGTTAGAAATCTTATATTGCCTTTGTTTAAAGTCTCTAAAGGGACTACTTTCAGATGTGGATGTTTGTTTCCAAAAAGTATGTTAAACCATTTTGTTTTTGTCTAAAAGTGCTTATTATATTTAAACATGTATCTTTTAAGTAATTCCATGTCTTAAAATGTCCCTCTTATGATCTTAAAGCAAATGCAAGATCAAGGCGTTGCCAGTTCTAGACCCTATGATGATGTTTGGTCATGTGAAAATTTTAAATTTGCATTTTTTAAGGTTTCTAAAGGACTACTTTCAGATTTAGATATTGATTCCTTTCATTTTAGTTTCCTAAAATCATGTTATAATATCTTGATTTTGTACCATAAAACATATTATGTTCAAGAAAGTGTTATTTTGGTAATTGTTCCTCCAAATAAATAATAATAGCTTGTTACTTTGGGACCCTACAGCTCAATTGTATACTTTAATGACATTCAAACCAATGAGTTACAGAATGATGTCGACAATCTGGTATTGCCTTTGTTTAAAGTCTCAAAAGGGACTACTTTCTAATTTGGATGTTTGTTTCCAAAAAGTATGTCAAGTTGTCTTGATTTTGTCAAAAAGTGCCTATTATATTTAATGATGTATCTTTAAGTAATTCAATGCTTTAAAATGTCCCCCATAAGATCTTAAATGAAATGGAAGATCAAGGTATTGTTGGTACTAGAACCTACGGTTTAGTTTCAAACTTTCATCATGTTTGATCATCTGAAATTTTTTATTTTTGATTTTTATAAGGTTTCTAAAAGGCTACTTTCAGATTCATACATTTTCAAAGTTCTTTCATAAATCATTAGCACAATTCATATATCAAACATATAACAATTTCACAATCCATTCAAGAAGCAATAAATGCAACATCTATAATGCAATTGAAATCATTAAACTTCCTTGATCTAAAGAAAACATTTAGTGGCTTATTTACTCTATTATAAACATGTACCCACCTTGAAATCCTTACTTATAAACTTGTTCAAAGAGACCTCTTTGCTTGCTCCTCTTGCCTTCCTTGATTTCCTTTAACAATAGGCAAAAATTTCATTCAATGGGAATTTCAATTGAGAACCCACAAGACACATTCACCAAAATCGATTCTAGAATACTAAAACCCAAATATTTCTTAAGCTTCATAAATTAAAACTCTTCCAAAAATTCAAAGGATTAAATTCAAACTTACCTTAAATCTTCACCAAATAAGGAGATATTTGGCTCTAATGGAAGCTCTTCTCTTCCTCTATCTTTTTCTCTTCTTGAACAACCTCAAAATCTCTCTTGAAGGCTTAGAAAAGATGAACCCTAGCTTGTCTTCTCTTCTTTTCTCTCTTTCACCGAAATCTCTCTTCTTCTCTCTTATTTTCATTCTTCGTTCTTTTCTCCCTTCAATTCACGTTTTTCTCTTCTTAACAAGCAAGACAACATATTCTTCTTCCCCTTTTTACCCTTAATGAGCCAAAAAAGTCCATTTTACCCTTCCTGCTTTTCTGCCCAGAATGTCTCCACTTATAAGGATCATGACTTATAGCCCCGATATCGAAAAATTGCATACTTCATGGAGTTAGAAAGCTGGGAATATAAACTACAACTTTCATTAAGACCGCCTTAGCTAGTTCTATCTATATTAGTATAGTTTTGCCATTGAAATTTCTGAACACCATTCCTATACTTAGGATGGCTTATCAACATATCAACTTCACATATTCACCAACTACTACATACTTTTCGATACTATTTAGCTCCACCTCCACCAATTCATCTCAAACCCAATTCTAAACTTCAACATGCTATTCCCAAGCAAATACCCAACAGCAAACTCAACAAGGACATGCATATTCACGTTCCTTTTTCGCAAGTCATACGCAATCTCATACACTGTCTATAAAACAACACATTCATACATAAAGGAGAATACTAGTATTCTCATTCTCATTTCC
>JANITW010000004.1:48169562-48187921 GCA_027564335.1 Erythroxylum williamsii | reverse complement strand
AATGAATTGAAATAAACATTTAGGACATTTTTTTGTATTTTAAAATTGAAATGAGTAATTTGAAATGTCAATGAGTGAATTAAATAAGAAGACAAACATAAGTAATTAACAATGATAAACGCAATAACGCAGGCAATCATCACTCAAATAGATATAGGAATTAAAACAATTAAACCAAGAATTAAAATCGAACTTTTAATTTATCAATCGAGCAACCTCGAATTGTTACAAAAATATTTTCCAAAATCCCAATCTACTAACTGCCACCAGACTAGTAAAATAGGACTAAGGATACTAACACCGATGCTCGATTTTTACTTAATAATTAAGAAACAGAATTAATGCCAGCAACAAATAAAATAATCCAATAATTCAAGCCACCTTGAATAATCACCAATTTTGTTAAAATCTCAATACAAAGTCTTGATCCAAAATAAAGTAATGAAATTAAACCCAAAATCAACACAATATCAATTACTAAACATTAATTCAGTCAATAAAGTTTTCCAATTTAAAGATATAATCAAACGCAACTCCAAATAATTAAATAATTATCCTAAGACCTAGGAATCACTAAATAATTAAATGGTTAAAGAAAAAATGTAGTTTAAACTCCCTTATAAAAAATCTAAGCTCCTGCCTTTGTCATTGAACTGAAGGATTATGATAAATTAGCCAAGAAAATTCATTGGAGATGCTATGAAATATGAGCTCAAACGGTCAGCCATAGGAAGCGAGAATAATGGTTTTCGGATTTGGTGAAGACAACCCTGAAAATCGAAACTAGATCCCCTTCCTACGCAAACTTCTTCCTCTCACGCAGAACCTACTTGAATAACCTCACTGTGGCTGTCGTTTTTCTTCTTTCCCAGGCACGCACGTAGCCTCCACCAGCCCATGCCTTCAGACCAAATGTCCACACCTAGTCATCTTCAACGCCAGTTGCCTCTCCTATTAATCACCACGCAGCACCTTCATTTCCAAACCACTCACACATGCACAACCTCTCACACTTGCACAACACCACCTTCATGTTTTCTTCTTATTTTTCCAACCTTCATGCACCTCACCCAGCTCCTCCTATCTCCACGCTACACAGCACACTACACAAACGTCCAGCCTCCTTTGTTTTTGCTTGTGATATATTTTATTCATCTCCAAACTACTCACACACCCAGCACAAGCACACACGTCCCTTTTCTCTTTTATTTATGTGACAATTAAATAATTTGCTCTCCACACGCCACAAACACACCAGCTCACGCCTATAACACCCCACTCCCGCAAGACCCGAACCTAACATTGATGGTGATATCCGAGTCCGTGTCCCGCGAGGGTGGCGTATTACATCATTCAGTCAAAACACAGTATGAACTTTCTGTTTTTCTTTTTAAAACACATCCACTTCAATATTTATGCGGAAGACAATATACATTAACAATTCAATGGCCTCAAGGCCCTTTTCATAAAATCCATTTATATAAGTCAGTGAATTTACAATTAGATCTAATCAGTCATACAAAAATTCAAAAAAAAATAAAAATACACTAATGTAGGCTAATGCAGACGCGAACTGATCCCGACCTCTATCCGTCACTTGAATGTTGTAAGTATACTCCCATTGAACTAACGGGGTATTCTTCTTATCCTGAAAAATAGTTACAATTTTGGGTGAGTTTGCAAACTCAATAAGAAACCATCATTGATGGTTCACTCAACTCATGCATCTACAACCGGTTCACAGAATATCACATACGTTATCATTTCACAATATATAAGGCATCTCTCCTTTCACACAGTCCACATTTAATCATTCGTATATGCAATGCACATGTGACACTTCCCATTTTATTAAAGTGTTGTGACCGTGCGCCTGAACTGTCCCAGTGACGGGCACATTAACGGTGAGCCTATGGCTCTGAAATACATTGAGCTTGAATGCCCTGATATGGTGAGCCTGTGGCTCTGAAATACGTTGGGCTTGAATGCCCTATTGCATTGAGCTTTAAGCTCTGAAATACGTCAGCTGCTCTGGTCACAACTGTCATTATCTGATCATGCCATTATGCATGAAATGCATATGTCTCAATTTACAGTGATTATGTCACAACGTAATACCATATGTCCCAATTTGCATTTAAAACCAAGTAATTACAACTCACACACAATAACAGTTTGATATCAAGTTTTCGATATTTCGGACACCTATGGTCCGACATCGATCAAAATCAAACACATAAATCCTCCATTATCTCCACATGGCATAAGCACATAATATTTAACACATAAAGGTTGAGGAACCAACTAGGTTACTCACATGTACTTCCGAGCTACTGCCTGAAAGTCCCAGCAATATCCGTGGAATGTTGTTCCAACGGCGCCTCTATATAGTCAAATAATTTCTCATCACTAAATGTACAATCAAAATAATTCAAAAATGCACATGTCTTAAATAAAAAATGCACGATGCATGTTCATAACCTTCCCGGCGCTATTTCCCAAATTTCACTTTCTTTTGTCTCGAAACCAATTTTTCACTCAGTTAATCAATAATGATCCATTTGATTTCAGTATCATATCATGGAAATTCCACATTGTTTCCTTTCTAAAAATTTAGTTCAATTTACCAAATCATACCCACTAGGATATTCTCAAGAAAGACCTCAATGTCAAAATTACTATTCATTTGGTCCAATTTCACCCATTACTATATTTCTAAAACCCTAAAAGCATTTCCTTAAATTCAGAAATCTCACAATTATATCTCAATTATCATGAAACAACCCTTAGGTCGAAATAGAACCTATTCTCAATTTTCATTCAATACTTTCTTTCCTTACATCAATTGTAGATCTCTTTCTCTAGATCATAACGAATCAAACATCACTTCAATTGGATGTCTACATCATTAGTTATGTCCTAAAAACTAAATTAAACCAATTCAGAAAAATGTCCTTGTCGAGGCGAAGGAACGCTTGCCGTGGCGTCTACACGGTGGCTCGTCGCGACGTCCAACTTACCGCTCGTCGCGGCGTACGCTCATCGTGGCGTCTACGCTCATCGCGGCGTATGCTCGTCGCGACATCCAATTATCCTCTCGTCGTGACGTGCGGTCCTGGTTCGTCTTCTCCGATTCTCTTTTTACATTTCTCTCTCTAAAATTCAACCATAACTCAACTCAACTACCCTAAACTTTCACAATAACATCATGAATGCATTCTAACTAACAAATAACTAACATAAAACCAATTTACTTACCAATCAAGCCTCAAATCTTCAACTCCCAAAAAATCCCCCAACTCCTATAACACCTACGTTTCTCTCACAAAAACCTCAAAATCTTCATCTTCCTTAGGGTTTAAGCTTGGCTTTGCAAGTGGAGAAGAAGCACGCACATGGACAAGCAAGAATCGTGAAGGAAGGAGGAACGAGAATCAATCGGAAAAGAAGAAGAAAATGCCCTAGGATGGAGGAGGCAAATTGTCAAAGTGATTTCCGTGTTTGCCAAAGGAGAAAGTCGAAAATCTAGGGCATTAAGGGTTATCCAAACAATCAAACCTATGTACTTGTCACTTGCTAAATTCCGGAACATATTTCACTTTTCAATTTCATTTCTTGTCCAATTCGTCTCCAAATTCAATGGCTCAACATATTAATCTCTAAATTCATATATCTAATTTTTCATGGCCATTGGACAGATATTCAAGTATTATACAATCAATCAGTCCGTCACTCGGAACATTTCCGGTCCGAACATTTTCTCCCAATTTAACCAGAAAATTTCTAAGGATCACTAACCAACTGAAAAATAATTCCTAAGACATTCCAATCCAATCTCATACGCAGTTATCTCTCAAATTTCACAAATCACATCACAGTCATAATTAAATGCCGGGAATGCATGTACATATAAGTGCATGTGCCAAATGACTCAGTCCTATACAATTAGAGGCCAAATGTATGTTCGTACCAGAAATATGCAATGCAAATACTAGCCTATCCCAATTGACCCATTTAACCTTCCCATCAATGATGGGATGTTACATAGAGCCTAAGAGGTTTAATGCCTGAGAATAGTAATGTTCATATGCTAGTCCAAAATGAGAACTAGAGTTGGCCTTTTCACTCAACCAGGGATTCTTGTATCATTATGAATAGCCTCGTAAGTCACTAACTTGATCAACTTCGCCAAATTCAATTTAATAGGAGCTACACAAGACCAAAACATTCTCAATAGAATAGTGTAGAAGGCTGTTATTGGGGCCCTTGATCAAATTTTAATTTCGCAAATTCTTATAGGACTCAAAGATTACACCAGTTAACTCCTTTATATTATAGTTAGCAGCACTATAGAGGTTCATAATAAGAGAGGTTGAAATTTAGGTACCCAAAACTAAATGTGCACTACGTAGAGACATACTAGAGACACTAGATCACCTATTCTTCAAATGTGCATCAACTAATCATGTTTAGAGACAATTTTTGCTAACATTCAATCTAAAGGAGAACAATCAGACATGGATAGACATTCTCACATGGGCAACCAAGGTAAAATGCAACTTGAAAGCAAATTACAAGTTATTCAAAGTTGGTTACTATATATGGAGAAAGAGGAACGCCAAACTGCTTAGAGAAGCAAAGGATATCTTGAGTTATAACTAGATGGGGTACAAGACTAAACTAAGGCTAACTACTTTGACAAGTTCCTATAGATAATACATCACAAGAAAGCTAAAAATGAGATTAAACCTATAAAATACACTGTACCTATATAGATGTTGTAATTCTTTAATGGTAGTTGGAGTACTTTGGAGTGATTTGAATTGTAATAACTTTATTAGTTAAATATGAAATTTATTATTTACTTTCCAAAAAGAAAAGTAAAAATAAGCACTTAAAACGAGAATAACATTAGATATTTGGTAAAAAAAAGATGAATAAAAAATAAAAACTAAGCTTAATACATATGAATTGAAAATAAAGGAAACAAATCACTTAAATAAGTCATTGCATGCACTTCAATTAAAGAATATAAGGATTGTTAAAATAAAAAATAAGAAGAATTTTAATAAATTTCTTATACCGATATTCTTTACGATCCTCGCATCTTAGCGGTTATGTTTTTATTTAATTTTAGTAAGAATTTGTAAAAAAATTAATATTTTATTTTTTAAGAATTAAAATTTTAAATTTATTTGAATGTACTTTTTAAAATAAAAATTTGGTGTAATTAATTAAAAAAAAGTATATCAAGTGAGTAAATAGTTATGTAACTTTGTAATAAGAAAAAGATGACTAACCAAATTGATCGAATAATTTGGAAGCCTTTAGAAAGTTATCCGGTAGCTCAAATTAACTTATTAAGGGGCATTTGGATAATCAAACAAGATTATAAAATGTATTAATTGATTATATGAGTGACATCTAACTGATTGAGTAATAGTTATTTCATGTTTAAAAATTATCTAAAACATGAAGGGTAGTCTGTTGATTATGGGTCTATAGGTCAAGTTATGCTTACAACACTTGTATTCTATAGTATTTAAAGAATTTAAAGTTTGAGATTTTATATTTAATGACTATTTAAAATTAAGAGACTTTAAATAATTTAAGTTTTCCAATTGTTTAAAGAAAGGAGTTTAAGAGGGAATCAACATTGATTGAGAGAAATAAATGCTTTTTTATAGTAGTTTTGTTATTTTTGTATACTGCTTTATTACCTTTATTTTAAGAGTTTAAGCTATACATGCATAAAGTATTTTGAATTCCTCTTTATGTGTTAATATAACTTAATAAATAATATAATTAATTTAGAATACTATCACTATCAAATCCTTACGTATGTATAATTATAATTTAATTCAAACTAATGATCATATCAAAATATTAAGAATTTAACACCAACTAAAATTATGAGAAAAATTTTGTACAAATTCCTAAAATTGGTTTTGTTTATATAAAATCAAGATAGGCATGAAAACATGTCTAGATACATCTCTTTGTAATTTTGACCATCTTTTATATTATGATCTGTTTTAAGAAGACAAAATTTCTATCTATAACAAATATAATGGCCAAGTTATTAAAGTTTTAGGTTTTCTCTTAATTTTTATAATTTTGCTTTTGGTGACTTAAGTTAAAATTTTCTTTTCTTGCTTTAACCTCTAGACTTTTATATTTGGAGATGTTACCTATTCAATTTTTACATTAAACTATTTACCCACCATAAATGTCTAAATCTTTATAGTCTATACCTTTTAACACCAATGTTTGTTGTTTACTTTTGATTCTAAACTAAGTGATATACAATGGCTATCTCTATATATCATATAGAAGTAAGGGTGACAATGGGCTGAACTGGCGGGGCTCGACCCTTTCGTGTCATTGACTCAATCAATCTGGTTCAATCTCTCCTTCAACATTGAGTCAGCCTCCAATGATTTCAACACTCTCTCAATCTTCAACACCACCAGAACCACCAACTTGCCACCATCTGGGTCTATCAATGAGCTATTCACCATTGGAACTATTTTGCCAAAACATTTTTGCATTTTGGGTTTGTTGTATTTGAATGCAACAGGGACGATTTCGTTGGTATAATAAATGGGTGATCAAAACCTAGGAATGTAACATAAATTGTTTCTGTCAAGATCGAGGTTGACGTGTGGACTGATGATGTGTAGTCTGGTAGTTAGAGACATTGTCGTGATTTTAGCATTTGAGTGAATTTGTGAGAGTGAAGCAGCTTTAGGAGATCCATTAAATCTGCAGTATTATACAAACAATTTTCTAAATTTATGCTTCATTTCATCATATGTTCCTGAAACTTGTTTACCTTTTTGCTTAATATATTCGTATTCTGTCTTTATATACAATTATGTTCTACACCTAGTCTCTTCTTGTTTCTTCACAAAGATCCTATCTATTAAAAAGTCTTACACTGTAAATCTTATTTAAGGTTTCTGTTAAACAAGAAAAGATCAGAAAGTTTAGATTTCTAAAAAACAATTCTTGACAATTGATGTCCATATAGAAGAGTGGTAGTTATGTCTTAACTACCATACCTAAAATTTAAGCTATAATCAATTTTTGTTTATCTTTGATTTCTAATTAATGATCTATTTTATAAATCACGTAGATAGTATATAGACTAAAAACCCGTAATACAATTCTTTTGAGAGTTATCAGTGAAATATTTCATGAAATTAGGAGCCACAACAATAATAGCCTTTCTCAATTGGTTTTTAGCGTACTGTTTGTAACTTTCTCTCTCTCTCTCTTTAAAAACATACTACAGTTTTCTTCTTCAGCTGCTTAGACAATGCTTTCAATTTTGAGTTTCAAATGGAATCCCTTGATCAAGAGGAAAATCTAACCAAAAAAGTGAGAACCCAAAAACGGGAGGAAGATCCCCCTAGAGTCCCAAGCTAACCTACAATGCTACAGTTATAGGGGCTTCGACGGTGGACGACGATGCAGAGGAACATGCATGGTCCAAAGAAGACGTAGTTGAGATTCAAAAAGGGCGACATCTCACCAACTCCAGGGGAGGTAGGGGGCATTATGCTCTCCCATACGTTCAAGGAAAAACTAGATAAACAGTGGAAGAGAATCGTTATTGTGAAGCTGCTTAGACGGTGCATTGGGTATTGGTATTTAAGCTCCCGCATGAAAACCATGTGGACTCCGAGAGGGCCTATGAAAATTATAGACTTGGATTACGACTACTATCTGGCTAAATTCGTTGAGGAAGGCAACTTTATCAACGCCCTGAAGTCATCTTTGGCCAAGCCCTCTCTGTCTAACGCTAGATGCCTGACTTTCGATCGCATAAGGCTATATATCTCGAGCAGTGGTCTGGATACGATTCCCTAACCTCTCTATTGCTCACTATCATCGCATGATACGTACTGCATTGGGAAACCTAGTTGGACACACGGTAAAGATCGACAAAGCTACCATGCAGACGCAGCGTGGAAGATATATGAGAGTGACAGTTGATATCGACCTCAATGCACCTCTACGAACTAGCTTAGAGATGGACGGGGAGAAGATCATGGTGGCATACAAAGGGCTCCTCACATTTACTTCACTTGTGGTATGGTTGGACATGAAAACAACACTTGCCCGAAGAGAACTCCAGTCCCAACCAACCCTACTCATCCGAACTTCGCTACGGACAATGGCATGATAGGGAGGAGGAGTAAGGAGGAGTACGATTGTGGAAGCTGCAAGACACCAACCGGAGGAGGGATCTATCGGTTACGGGCCATGGATGTAGGTGCAACGGCCACCTCCACGGGCTCCAAGGCAACGTCAGGATCATAGTCAAAATCGTACGTCCAAGGCGACTCCCCAACTGGGAGGATCAAGGTTTTCACTTCTATCAGATCCGGACGTCCTGGGCGCTGTGCATATAGGTGGGAACTTGATAACAGATAATTGAGAGGCCTCTGGGTTTGGTCAAGATCTGAACTTAAACGACGTCGTTGGCAAAGGGAAGTAAACGCAACATGGGATAGCGTCAACTTCTGCTGCTACTAAGCGAAGTGCGAAATCGGATTCCATAGGCAAGTTAACTATTTCCATGCAACAAATTTAGAGAGGTAGCACACCGATCGGTAGTCATCAGGCGAAGGGATTGGTGGTCCTACCTGACGTTCGAATCCAACCCTCTGCCTCAGATCAACACCTAGCGTTTGTCATTCCCTCCCATACAAATATGTTATGCAACAACCAAACAGTTATGGTCACCATCCTCACGAGTGCAGAGCGTCGCCAACTTACAGACGGTGTTATCCAATCAGGGAAGCGCTCTCTCCAACTAAACCTCTTGACTTGTAAGTTGGTGGATTGTTACCCGACACTGACGTGGAGTAGGGGATGAAAATTATGAGTAGGGAAGCCCAGGTAATAGCTGAGAAAAGTTTAAACTTACCCGCCGAGGTAAGTATGCCCGACCTTACCTTTCGATCCTGATGTCAATTTTAATTTGGAATTATCAAAGGGCGGAGGGAAGTAGCGTCTAGACTATCCTCCGCAATTATATTAGCTATTATAAGCCTGACATTTTGGTTTTATTGGAACCCTGAATTAGTGGAGCTAGGGTACAGGAAGTAGTTCAAAACTTGGGCTTTGCTTTCTCAGTTAGAGTTGAAGCTGAAGCTTATTCCAAAGGAATATGGCTTCTATAGATGAATGCCTTTGATATTTTAGTGGTTATAGCCCATCGACAATTTCTTCATACCATTTACTCCTATTTATGCTAGCCTGCAATTTTCTGCCCAAAAAGTACTCTAGCCGGTGTTAAATTAGGTAGGGCGTTCTACTTATAGACCCTGGCTAGTTGGTGGAGATTTTAACGCTAAACTGGAGTCTTTGGATTGAAGGGGTGGAGCCACAATGGTAAGGATAGTTAACAACCAGTTTAAGAAATGGGTTCATGGGTGTGGTCTTCATGATTTGGGTTTTGTGGGATTGAAGTTCACTTAGAGGAGAGGAATGACCCAAGCTCGCTTGGATCAAATGTTTGGTTCATCGTCTTGGCTAACGGACTTTCCGCATACTGTAAATCATCACTTACCTTTTCTTGGGAGATCACCGACCTATGTTGGGTCAGATCACCAACCTATGTTGATCCAAATAACACACATGCAATCAAGGGTATCAGTAGCTCCTGGGTTTCAATTTCAAAACACGTGGCTAACAAATGTGGGTTTTGACGAAGTGGTAGCGAAACATTGGTTACTAACAGAGGCGATGTTCAATAAATCCTTAGCTATGTTTTCTAATATCCTTATTCAATGGAATAAATCCGTTTTTGGTAATATCTTCCATAAGAAGAAAAAAAACGACTTCTCACCCGATTGGAGGGAATCCAACGAGCAATGAAGGATGACAACTTGGATTCGCTTTTCGACTTGGAGGAAAAGTTGAGTGACAATCTATTACATGTTTTGTGCGAGGAGGAATTGTTTTGGTACTAGCGAGCCAAGTGTAAATGGATACCGAAGGGTGATCAAAATACCAAGTATTATTATACTATCACCCTTTCCAAAAGGAAGAAAATGAAGATTGAACGACTTATAGATGGCACTGGGACAATGATAACTGATATAGAGCAAATGAGACTCTAAGCAAGGAATTTTTTATTTAGCTATATATACACGAAGAGATGAACTGTCAGCAGTTCCCGCTTACAAGTGCTTTTCCACCACTTTCAATGGAAAGGTTTCATAAGCTAGCACTTTCAGTCCATGAATCAGAAATTAAGAGTGCGGTCTTTAACATGAACCCTAACAAAGCCCCTGGCATAGATGGGTTCGATGCGTCATTTTTTCAAAATCAATGGGTTAAGGAAGAACACGAAGTGGTAGCCTTTATTAAGGCAGTGTTCCGTATGGAACGCTGGGAATTGGATCTAAATCAAAATATACTGGTTTTGATTCCTAAAGCCCCCTCCCCAACCAACCTTGCCTAATTTCGACCCATTAGCCTGTGTATGGTGCTGTACAAGGTCATTGCTAAAGTTATTGTGAATGATTTGAAAGATCACCTGGATTATCTAGTGGAGGAGACCCAATGTAGCTTTATTCCTAGATAGCACATAACTACTAATATTATCATAGTTCAGGAGGTCATACATTCGTTGCGTAAAAAGCAAGGGAGGACAGGGTATCTTACCATAAAGGTAGATTTGGAAAAAGCCTATTATTGACTTCGATGGGATTTTATTCAAGACACCTTAATGGATATTGGGATCCCGAATACATTCATCCGGATCATTATGCAGTGCGTAACAATAGTGTCCATGCAAGTCAACTGGCAAGGTACCTATTCTGACCTATTTACCCCAACACGAGGTCTACGACAAAGGGATCCGCTCACGCCTTATCTTTTTGTGTTATGTATGGAAAGACTAGGTCACCTTATCTCACAAGAGGTGGGTTAGGGTGTTGGAAATCAATAAAGCTAAGCCCCACAGGGCCACCCTTATCACATTTATTCTTTTCCAATGATCTAGTTCTGTTTGCCGAAGTTACGGATGCACAAACGCCAGTGATAGCAAGGAACTTGGATACTTTTTGTAAAGCATCAGGCCAGTTAGTGAGTTATGCTAAAAATCGGATCTTTTTTTCCAAAAACATGTCTCAAGATAAAACACGACGCCTCAATCAAGCACTTCAAATTCCTAGTACAAATAATGTAGGAAAATATTTAGGCGTTCTGTTGATTCATAAGCGTACAACAAGAAGTACTTATCAATACATCCTTGACCAAGTGCAAAAGAAGTTGGCAGGATGGTGTACTGGGATGTTATCACTAGCAGGGTGAGTTACTCTAACCCAATCAGTAATTTCGGCCCTTCTAATTTTGACAATGTAAACGGTATGTCTTCCACGACAATTATGCGATGATTTAGAAAAGATTATGAGGGATTTCATATGGGGGTCAAATGCTAAGCATTAGAAAATGCACCTGGTTAATTGGGCAGCAGTGTGTCGACCAAAAAAAGTTAGGGGACTAGGCATTAAATGCATTTGTTCTTCTAACGATGCGTTACTTGCAAAGCTTGGATGGGAGTTGTTCACAAAACCTACGACCTTGTGGATACAGACCCTACGGGCCAAATATCAGTTAGATAACTATAATCTTAACCAGATGCTTGCTAGGATAGGCGTCTCGATGATTTGGAGGGGGATCTCGGTGACTTGGCATATTGTATGCCAAGGGACTAAGTGGACTCTGGGTAATGGAAGACGCATTCACTTCTAGCTAGATAATTGGGTGGATGGTTGTGGACCTTTATATTTAGTGGCAAACTCTCCCATCCCTGATGGTGTTCTTAACGTTATTATTTCTGATTTCATAAATGAGGTTGGCAACTGGCAATGGGATTTATTCCAACATTATCTTCCTTTCACAGTTTGTATAATTATTGTGACAATTCGTCCTAACTTGCTTAACAGGGAGGAAGATAGGTTAGAGTGGGGCCAAACAAATCACTGGGGATTCATCGTGGCGTCAGCATATGATATAATCAAGCATGGCGCGCTGGACAGTTCTAACAAGCTTTGGGAGTTAATCTAGAAATGGGCAGGCCCACAACAGATCCGGTCCTTCCTTTGGCTTCTGGCTCAAAGGAAATTACTGACCAATCAATAGTGTATGATGTGGCATCTATCAATGAATAACAGTTATCTCTACTGTGGATAGGAAGAGTCAACCCTTTATGTCATACGAGATTGTCCTAGGGTGCGCTCCTTCTAGTGCAAATTTCCACCGGAAATGGTGGATAGAGACTTTTTTCAACAAAATGAGAGGAAATGGGCTCTTACCAACCTTCGACAACAATCACATTAGAAGCAAGTCGAGTGGGCCACAATTTTTGGAGTCGCTTGCTGGTTTTTATGGTAATAGAGAAATAGAAGCATTTTTTACATCGGCTTCGTTTGGCCGACAGACGACATTATCATAGTTATGGATTACGTTGGATGGGTCATATGGGCTCGAGCTATTGAATGTCGCGTGTTCCCAACACAGGGCCTGCCGTTGGAGAATTTAGTGGACTGGACTAAACTAATCGTCGGCTGGGTCATATTAAATACTGATGGGGCAGTGAAACAAAGGTCTAGCCTTGCTAAAGTTGGTGGCTTAATTCGGGATAGCCAAGGTCGTTAGTATAGAGGATTCCTTCAGATTATTGGTGTAGGCTCGCCTCTGGAAGCTGAACTCTAGAGAGCTCACTCAAGCCTAATGCTGATATGGGCGCTTGGTTATCAACGTGTTGTTGTAGAAATAAATTCTTTAGAGGTTATCAACATTCTTTCTTCGTTGAATATAGTAATGACTAACAATAATTCCTCGGTGCCAGGTATCCGAGGGTTAACTCGCCAAGCATGGGAGATGCAAATTCAACATATTTATCGGGAAGGGAACTGGTGTGCCAATAGACTGGCTACTCACATCTTTTTATCTAGATCAGGACTACAATTTATTCAGGAGCGGCCGATGATCATTTTGGACTTCCTCCAACAAGATATGAAAGGAACACTCTACCACAGAACCCTTCATTAGCGGGATGTGCGGATTAGAGTGGCGTGTTTTTCTTGTTATAGTTTTGTCTTTTAGCGCATGTAAACAAAAAAATAGCCTTTTTCAATTGACTAGTCTAAATAAAGTCACGTACTTTAGTATGTTAGCCCTGTTTGCCCTCCGGTCAGGGTAGCCCATGTCTTAGAAGCTCCTTACATGTCGATTCTTTAGATACCAAACAAATAGGTGTGGTCAAAGCTATCCCTGTTCGTTGCAGAAGTTTTAGAGCAGGAAACTAAATACTTGTGATGGTTTTGGAATCTAATGAGGACCAAGTATATGAATCTCCAGAGGAAAAATAGGTGAATATATTCGTTTGTGTTTCAAAAGAAAGTCTAAATCTAGGAAGAACAGTTGCTTCAATACTGAGATTGTATGAGTTTCCAGGCTACTTTGCAAGGGTAAGACAAGAAAAAAAAACAAGAGAACTTTGTAGCATGAGCTTGGAGTTTTCATCAAGTTCAGTGGAGAGTGTAGAGTGTCATGATATTGACCTACGGGGTGGGAGACAAAAAGAAAACCTACACGCGTATTCCAACTTCCAAGCTAGTTTTTCGTTTTCTTTTTCACTCTGTGTTATGGAAGGACTGAGCAATTTGTAATATGGTGCAACTTCTTCACTCAATTCTTTGTTACCCTATTGGCTTCTGAGGGCAATCATGGTGAAAGGTTTTGTTACCATGTCGTTCTTTATTCATTGCTGATGAAAACCAGAAGGTGACGATGTCACTTTGCCATCATAGAGTATATATATAGCTGGAGGTTTGATTGGTCTTTTCTATTTCATTAGGAGGCTTGGAACGATCTTTACAAGGAACACAGCTATGGTGATGTACTTGATTAATGATCATATACATATGCCAATCCTGCTACCTATTACCACTCCATTACTTGGGAAGTAATAATTCCGTTGCTGCAATCTTACATCTTGCCTAAGAGGTTTAAGGAAATAGAAGTTTACATAAGAAAACATATTCTTAGTGACCCTTTTAATGACAAGATCTTACTTGTGGTACGTTCTAATGTTGTCTAATTACTGCAAGAATCCAGCGGGACTAGATTACCTCTATCATTTTTTGTGCTTTCTACTGCTAAGTTGCACTTCGATTAAAAAGTTAATTATGATCCTCATCTGACTGCTGACGCATCTTAAGGACAATTTGATAAAGATGCACTCTTCTCTGACAGTATCTACACCCAAGCAAGCTCTTACATGCCTGATGTACGTCAGTCTGTTAATTTGCTTCAATTTTAAATGGCATTGGTGTGCAATGAATATTTTTACAGAAAGCATTGAAGTCCTAAAATCGTGTTTCAATGAAAATTCCAAGTGCAGCAGACTATCTAGAACTCATAGAACACCATATGAGAACTACATACCATGTACAAGGGAGAGATAGGTTATTTACAGATAGAGTTTAAGGAACTCAGAGATGATCTGGTCCTGGTTATAATGGAAGGAATCACACTTATTAATAAAATAATTGTTATATTTTAAAAAAGGTCAATCTTACTTAGTTACATCAACAATGAAATTAAAATCAAATAAATATTAAAACTTGTCTTTAACAGATGAGTTTAAATTTTTCATTATAATAGCTTCCAATTTTAAAGCTTCCTAAATGTTAGGGTTATAATTATTTTCTCTGAAATGTTAGGATTAAAATTGTCGATTAGTGAAAATTTTAGGGTAAAAAATAACCCTTTTGCTTTCACATTTTCTACAAAAGTTTGAACTCTCAACATTAATAGAGCACAAAAATTATACAAAATTCTAGTTTTAAGAATCTTGCGAATGCACAAAAATCTATTACAATATAGTGTTCTTATTTTCCTTTAGAGGTCTACATGTTGCATCACAATTGTAGAAATGATACATGTAAAATATAAAATTGATGATTTTATATATCAATTAGAAGTATACTTAATATTTTGTCTTTTGATCTTTATATAATTAATGACCTTAGATGTAGAGACAAGTGTAGTCATTTTATACACTCTTAAGCCACTATGTAAACATTCATTGTTGTCAAGAGTAGGGGAATTTTTCATTCTTTCTCAATAGATATAACATTTTCTTTAACTTTGTTAACTTGATATTTGAAGGTTAAACGTCAAGAATTCTTCAATATTTAGTTATATAGGTCTCTCAAGAAGAAGCATAGATCTAGACTTATACCATATTTCTAACTCATTATGCCAAGCTAGTCTTAGATGTTTGAACTTTAAAAGTAGATTCATGCCATATTTACTTATATTAGAGTAGATTTAGTATCAATCATTTAAACCCAGAGATCAAACTAATGTAATGTCTTTAACTCATCATAGTAGGCCTAGCCTCAAATGCTTAATCTTAAACCCAAATTCAGGTTATATCCCTACCAAATCATAGCACACCTAATCTTTTGACATTGGAGCCTATGCCTAAATATTTAGGTTATATCTCCACCTCATCATAGGGGAACAGGTCCTCTATTTCAATTAACCAATTCTTACCATATTCTGTTAAATCTTATCCACACATTTATGTAAAGTTCACATAATATATAGACAATGTTTACATAAATGTGTGGATAAAATTAAATAGTACACGATTGGAACACTCTAATAAGAGTAGAAGATCTCGTTTCTCATCGTAGTAGAACTAAGCTTTAACATTTGAGCCTACACTTAGATTGCTATATCTCTAACTTATCATAGCATACATAGCTAATAAACTTTTCAAACCAAAAATCCAAAAGCTTAGGCACATAAAAATTACATTATATTATTTAGAGTCGTCATGGCATCATGATTCGTTGATAACCATAGATGCATATCTTTTTAGTAAAATATGGAACCTATAACGGCCTAGATCACCCGTCTACAGATATTATCCGCTTTGGGTTGCCCATCGAGCTAAAGCTCTCACGATTTTGCTCTTCCTGCATCCGAAAAAATGCGTCTATGGGGAAGAGGTATCCATACCCTTTTAAGATGTACTTTCTTCTCCTCTCTAACCGATATAGGATCTCACAATATCTACCCCCGTTAGGGCCCAGTTTCTTCGCTGGCACAACGGGTTAGGAATTGACTCTAATACCATTTGTAATAGCCTAGACTACCTACTCATAGATATTGTCCACTTTGGATTGCCCGTCAGGCCAAGACCTTCACGCTTTTGCTCTTCCTAGAAAAATGCATCTATAGGGAAGAAGTATCCATACTCTTATAAGGTGTACTTTGTTCTCTTCTTTAGCCGATGTAGGATCTCACAATATTCACCCCCTTTAGGGCCCAGCATCCTCACTAGCACAATGGGTCGAAAACCAGCTGTGGTATTATTTGTAACAGCCTAAATCACTCGCCTACAGATATTGTCCACTTTTGGTTGCCCTTCGAGTCAAGGCCGTCATGGTATTACTCTTCCCACACTTGAAAAACGCGTCTGTAGGGAAGTTGTATTCGTATTCTTACTGTCATCTAACAACCTCGATAGACTCAATCTTGCTCTAAACATTTACCAATTCCTACTCAGCTAGACATTAAACAATTTAATTGAAGATTCTATTTCTTGGAGTCTCACTCCCTCTGGTAGCTACACCAATAGATCCTGCTAATCTCTCTTTAGCAACCCTTCTTATGTTGCACCTTGACATAAAATAGTGTGGCTTAAGCATCATTCACCTAGATCTTCAACCATATTATTGCAAACTATTAAAAACACGCCTTTAACTTCTAACTGATTAGCGAAATTCTCTCATTTACCAAATTGGTGTATGCTTTGTAAATCATCCCTTGAAAATATAAGAAAACTATTCTTTCAATGTTAGTATAGCAAGTACCTATGGCAAGCAGCTCTTTAGCTCTGCAATGTCAACAATTCCCTTATTCTTTAGACTATCATTATTAAGTGGAATATAAACATCAAGATGAAGTTTGAAGGGGATCTATGGATCTTCATATTGGCTGTTGATTATTCAGTCTCTGGATTGTAGGATGAAAGAAACAAAAGGATCTTCACTGATAATGCTAGTAGAGAAAGAAAAAAAAAGCCTTTTACAAGCTATATATGGTATAATTAGAGCACACATTTTTTACTACAAGGAGAAACATTCATTCAACCAGTATAGCTTACAAAGTGGAGAATCAACTAGCACTTTCTTTTACTGCATAAGCTTATTATAGTCCTTTATTACATACTAGTCTTTTGATTTCTTGTAACATTTGATATGCATCCTTCCCCTGGATGTTCTTGTATACAATTAGAACTCTCTTGTCCAATGCTCAATGGCATTAATATATTCATTATTTAAAAAAAAAAGATAAAAACATTCTTTTTGTTACAATCAAATTCTTCTATCTTGATATTCTTTTAAGGCTGGTCAATTAATCAAAATGTTGTAGCAATAGATATTGTTGACACTATAACTAGGGATGTTGTATACGTTCAGTTATCTTGTTCTAGTTTTCATTTAAAATTGATTTTAAGAATGGGATAAGTAGATGATATCTAATTTTGTATTAGAGCAACAATTGCACACTGCAAGGCAAGACCTTAGTCGTGCGCTATATCAGGTATGAAGACTTTCACGTTTGAAACCCCTTCATCCATATTCTATATCAATTATTTACTCCTTTTGTTTACGACAACAATCAGTGCTTCTTGGCTTTGGGTACGTCATTAATCATGCATATCTCAGAGCAACGCAACGACATGTTATCTGGCTTGTTATTGAAAGTGTTTCCCATCTTTTGGCTAGAAATTATATTATGAAAGTTCAACACCAGTCCAGATATAGCATGGTTTTATTACTGTTTTAGATTCTTAATAAATCGATTGATTCGTCTGACTAACTTATCTAAATTCTTAGACTAGTTAAACACCAACAAGAAGCAAGGATATTCATTAAACATACTGACTAAAACAAAACAAGAGGGTCCACTTAGTTTGAATTTTTTGCAATGAAATATGAGAGACAATAGTGGGGATTGCCCGCCTTCCTCCACTATCTTCGTCTCTGGAGACAAAATTTGGAGACCCTATTTGTCCGTATGGTTATTGTCTCTGATAACTGTAGACAGAACAGAACAGGACGGAACGGGACAAAAACTGAAAACGGTGAGCTGTTTGGTTATGGTGGACAGAACAGAAAAATCTGTCTTCGTCTCTATAACAAAGTGTTTGGTTGCAGGGGACAGAACAGAAAAAAATGTGCCAATAACGAAAATGCCCTTGAGACTTAAGATGAATATAAATGTGTTATTAATTGATAAGTTTATGC
>JANITW010000004.1:48116154-48134753 GCA_027564335.1 Erythroxylum williamsii | reverse complement strand
ACAGCAGAAAAATGTTTGAGGCCACGAGGGGTTGACAGGCCTAATATGCGAGATGTGCTGTGGGACTTGATATTAGCACTGGAGTATCAAATGTATGAAGAAGTTTGTGAAGACAGCATAATAAACCTTTCTCAAGAATATGTATTGCTTGCTGCTGGTCATTTTGCATCCCAATCCCAAAACTTTCAAGTTGGAGAAGATGATTACGACGGAGATTCGTCCATAATGCCAAGTGGAGTGTTCTCACAAGTCAGCAATGAACATGGAAGATAAGTTAATAGGTTATTCGCTTTTCTGTTGCATAAACTATAAGGGTTTTGTTTGACAATCATCGTATTGCATGAACTGTCAGCTATTTATTAAAGATGTTCGATAAAATTAACTGATTAGTATTAACTGTTTATGTGTAAAATGAATAAAGAAAGCATGAATTAAGAAATCGATGGCTAATTGAGAAAAAGGATATAAGGTAAGTTAATATATTTGCATATGTATATGTTTAAGAAGTGAAAATATCAAGATATATTTAATTTTTAATATACTATTTTTAAAATATGCATGTATAAAATATTATAGTGAAGAAAATACTATTCTTACTGGTTAATATATGTTATAAATGTTGTAAAATTTGTTTGTTATTTAAAAAACTAATCTAGTTTAAATAGACTTATGTTTAACTTATTCTAAATTTAGTTTATATTTATTCAAAAGATATACATTTAAAGTTGAATTAAATTTGTTATAGTTTATGTTTTTAATGTTAGTGTCCAAATTTAGTAATTCTGGATATTTTATCTTTATTTTCATATTATTATCAGCTTATTCTTATGTAAATAAATAAATAAATATTGTGTTATTTTAATTATATGAGTTTTATTTTTTACTAATAATTTTTCTGTTTGAAAAATAAATTCTATTATTATCATGCTTTCTTTAATAAAAGAAGACTTGTGAAGAGGAATTAAATCATTTAAATACTTAAATTAAACAGAAATAGATTCTTTGAAAGTTGAAGTTAGAAAGAATTGAACTGGTATTTCAGGACTTGTCATAGTAAGAACAGGAGGCTTCCTAAGTTATAAGTAAGGTCAACTTTAATTGTGTACTACTATTGGTGTGAATAAAGCAGAAGCATAGAGAAGGGAGAGATAGGGGCAACACCCATTATCCTTTAACAAAATATCAGTAACAGGAGTACAGTTGTCATCATCATCATCATTATCACCTAATCTGAAATCCCGCAATAAAGCAGGGTCTGGGGAGGTCCGATAGTACGCAGCCTTACTCCTACATAGTAGAGAGGCTATTTTCGAGACCCGCATGCAAATAAGACAATATAAGAATGATGTGGTATACAGAAACAATAAAAAGGAAAAAAAGATGGGGAATACCTGAAGGAGGATAGATCTGCGAGAACCTAGTATAATATAAAGTCCATTCCTCTTTGTCACTCACCAAGTAAGGGGATTGGGTAACTGGAACAGTTAATCCTTTACCCATATCCGATCACGCCAAACTCTTCTATTCTGGGCCACTACCTCATTAAGGGCTAACTCTGACATATCCACCTTGATCACTTCCCTCCAATTCTTGTACGGCCTACCTCGCCTCCTCTTATATTCACTAAGTGTGATGCCCTCACAGCTCCGTACCGGAGCATCGGAGGGCCTCCTCCGTACATGCCCATATCACCGAAGCCTAGTCTCTCTCAACTTGTCTGCAAAGCTAGCGACCCGTAGTCTCTATCTCACCACCAAGTTCCTAACTTTATCTCTCCTGGAAAAACCACACATTCACCTAAGCATACGCATTTCTGCTACCAACAACTGTCTTATATGCCTACGTTTAGTAGGCCAGCACTCCGCCCCATATAGCATGGTTGGACGAATCACCGTTTTATAAAACTTCCCCTTATGTTTTAAAGAAATCTTCTTGTCACATACCTGATGCACTTCGTCATTTGGTCCAGCCTGATCTAATACGATATACAATATCAGCATCGATATTACCATCACTCTGAATGACAGACCTGAGATACTTAAAACTCGTCCTCTGTGGTATGACGTCGGTACCAATTGCAACTGCAACCTCATGCTCTACTTAGATTCCTGAAAAGTTACATTCTAAATATTCCGTCTTAGACCGGCTCATCTTAAAACCTTTCGATTCTAACGCTTCTCTCCAGCAGTCTAATTTGGCATTGACTCCTTCCTTGGTCTCATCCACTAGGACAATATCGTCCGCAAACAACATACACCAAGGTACCTCTCTTTGAATATATTTGGTAATCTCATCTAACACTAATGTGAATAACAAAGGACTTAATGTCAATCCTTGGTGGAGACCCATACTGATAGAGAACGCTTTCGTGTCCCCACCTACCGTCCTAACGCTAGTTAGTGCTCCTTCATACATATCCCGAATTGCTTCAATATAGGTGATAGGAATGCCCTTAGCTACCAAACAAATACATAAGAGGTCTCTAGGGATCCTGTCATACGCCTTCTCCAAGTTAATAAAAACTATATGCAAATCTCGTTTTCGGTCCCTGTAGCATTCCATAAGTCTACGAAGTAGATGTATCGCTTCTGTTGTGGACCTACCAGGTATAAATCCGAATTGGTTGATCGATACATAAGCAACCCTTCGGATCCTCTTCTCGATTACCTTCTCCCACAGCTTCATGGTATGACTTATACGTTTGATGCCTCTATATTGTGACATTGTTGGATATCTCCTTTGGCCTTGTATAAGAGGATTAACCTACTTAATCTCCATTCATCCAGCATTTTGGCTGACTCTAAAATCACATTGAAGAGTTGAACTAACCATGTACTACCGACCACGCCTATTCGTTTCCATGCCTCTATAAGGATCTCGTCTGGCCCTACGACCCTACCACTCCGCATCTCTCTCAATACCTTTGTAATCTCACCCCTCGTAATCCTTACCCATGTGCCCCTATCATGAGCAGGCCCTGACACCGAGGGTTCTCCTAACTCTATGTTGCCCACTAACTCTTCATTATACAGACCATGGAAGTATCTCTGCCATCTCCTCTTAATGGCATGGGGCTCGGTGAGTACCTATCCGGCTTCATCACGTATACAACAAACTTGGGTGAAATCATTCGCACCACGTGCCCTATCACGTGCTAGCTTGAAAATCTTTTGTGCTCCACTAAACGTATCCAAGTCCCTGTACATAGTCTCATATGCTTCCCCTCTAGCCACTGTGATAGTTTTTTTAGCCTTTCGTTTTGCCAATCTATACCTTACTCTGTTAATTTCCCTATCCGCCTTCGTTGGACTATCTATAAGATCTTTAAAAGCTCTCTTCTTTGCCTTAACTGTCCCCTGGACCTCGTCTGACCACCACCAACCTTCCATCCGCCCACCTCCTTGCCCTTTAGGGGCCCTTTTGGATACTCCTAAGAGATTGGTAACTGTTGCACACACTACAGATGCTATCCCCTCCCACAATTTGATATCATCCGTTTATTGGTTTTATTGTTACCTAGAGTTTAGAGTTCCCATCTTCCTTTAGTTCATTCGAATTCTCTTCCTATGTTTGAACAGATTATTGCTCTTTTGCCTGAACGCCCTGTACGCCATCGAGATAGTCTACCAACTTCGCATTCTAATTTTTTTTTCGTATAATTCAATTAGTTTGTCACACATTCAATTAAATATAAAGTATAAAATTAAAATTTACTCTATAGTTTATTCATATCATTTGAACATAAGAGTCATAAAATTCCGGAGAAAATAGTGGTAAAAAAGTAATAATAGCTATAATAAAATAAGCTAATAATTTTGGCATCCAAAATTTATCGTCTATATATAAATCACACCGTGAAGGACAATACATGAACTCACCGCCATATAAACCACACCGTGAAGGACAAAACATGAACCCAGGAAAAAGGAGCATTTACAAGCACTTTTGCACGCCCAAATCTTTGTGGAGTGGAAAAAGAAAAAACAAAGCTACTATGTACAATTGTGATGAAATTTGAGTTTCTATACAATACAAGCAACCAGAAAGAGAAAGAAAGGCCAGCTTTATTATATCAAAAATAAAATGAAACTTAATCCCCATCCATCTTCCATCCTCCAAGGACAAAAGGCAAGATTCGTTACCTGCCGACCACTGCACATTAAAAAGCAAAATCAGCACGATTATCAACACACGAATAAATGCAAAACTTGCATGCCCATCTAATCTAACAAATGTGAGCTTCAAGAGACATGAAACAACTTTTTAGATTCCCATCGTACTTTCGTTTAATAATTTCTTAGAACTGAAAATGGAACCATAAAATCCAAATTCGATGACCAACCAACTTAAGCATAACTTAAGTAAAGCTAACATTTAATATTCTTGGAAAAAATTGCCATAACAAGTTGAACAAACAGTGACCCACCACTTGCAGATTTGGGTGGAAAGAACAAAACGTTGGATGACAAATAAAAGAATAACTTCGCCTACGCTAAAATGCACTGTAAAGGACATAAAAGAGGACACATTTTTTATCATGTCGATAGTTACGATCCTCCGATTAAATATCCCAGAAAATTAGCGGCAAGCAACAGCTTGAAATTTGGACTCCCAATTGACCGTCACAGAGTCCAACCACTTTCAAATTTCCCAATTTCTACCCAAATTAAACTCGAGAAAAAAAAAAACAAGAGATGACAGAAAACTAATAAACACGTACCACTAACATCATCATCATCATCAATCTCTGAATATCACATCTTCTGCAATGCTCATCAACGGTTCCAAGCAATCAGGCGAAAATTTCCTCGCAAAGAAGTATGAATAACTCGAATTTGACTGCCTTAATCTGTTCACCAACTCTGCAGAAACTTCATGTGCTTCATACACATATGGATGCCCATCAAAACTACCAGTCCAATTCACATTTGTCAGTGTATATTTACTGCAACCCTTCAAATCCGCCATTGATAGAAGTGTAGGAAAGTAGTGCTCTTCTGGATAACAAGAGTCCACGTTCAAACATGGCAACTTAAATTTCCTCCACAGCTTTCTATCTTTGAGAACAACAAGTGCGTGTCTTTTTGCTAAAACAAAAAACTGAGACCCAACTCTGAACTCCTCAAAAGGGACTTCAGGAACCATCACGTTGTCCCCTCTAGCGTTGTATCTCTCCAGCAAATTGGGTTCGTCGGAAATGATTTCGATGAAGCTCCGGTGACGGTGCTGAGTGGTAAACGCCCTAAAAGCACTATTACCGAAAAGGGTAAGGTAGAAAAACCGAAACGAGTGTAAAGGAATACAACGCTGAGAGACAAGAGCAAAGTAGAGATTCATTGGGTCGTCGAGAATCGCACGAGCCAAGAGTCTGCGCTCTGCAGAGATCAACGAAGGAGATCCTCGCTCTGTCCTCTTGCTGGGAATAAAGTGGGTTTTGAAAATCCCAACATCGCCGGAGAGTTTCACGTAAGGATCGGCGTGAACGTAAATGTTGTAAAGGTGAGCGTTTCCGTCGAAGAACCGTTCCCATAGAGGAGCAAAGGAGAGGTCGGAGTTGGTGAGAAAAAGGAAGGCGATTTTAGGGGTAGGATTTATGGTGGACAAATGGGAGATTTGATCGGAGGGTTTAAGGGCTTTTGTGAAGAGAGAGAGATCATCGAGTTCGTCATATTGTTGGTTGAGAGTGAAGATGATTTGGGGACCAAAGATGTAGAGAAAAGTCAGAGACAGAACAAGAGCAAAGGAGTAGAGTAACGGAGATGCTATGAACATGGTGGTTAAGGCCCAAAAAATTAAAGAAAAAAAACAGAGGATAGACAGAAGCAGAAGTAGTTTGACTCTGCTCTTCCGGCCTTTGGAAAAGGGTTAAGAGGACAAGAAAAGGGGAATTAAATTTGATTGAACCATGAAAAATGAAGTTTGATCCATTGTTTTTCCAGATTTTATGTAATTATGTGTGCATATGTGGATCGACAAAATAGCCATAGAGATGGCGTAAGGGCATCGACTAAACTAAAAGAAGCTTGCGGTCAGAGAAAGCAAGAGACGGACAGAATCTTGGTAGATATAAACAAGTTATGGAAAGGATAAGACGAAAGGAGTTTTTTTTTTTTTTTTTTTTTTGCGTTGGGTCTTAGTTTACGAGAAGATACTTTTTTAAGTCAACTATTTTTAAACTAATCCTTATTTGCATTAGGTCAGTTCGTAAGAAGTAAAGTACTGATCAAATAGATTTTTTCATTCTCAAAATTTAAAATTAAGATCTCTTATTAAAAAATAAGAGTGCTGAATCACTCACACTAATTTATTTGATTGGAAAGGAGTTATTTTTGGTATTGGTTATTGTAGAAGCGCAGAGAAGGAAGAGGCAACTAGTTGGTGTGGGCTTGTCGGGACATCTTCTAGCCTAAGTAGAAAAGCTTCCACTTAGTTTTATCATCTATCAGGCTTTGGACATTCGTTTTTTGTTTTTTTTCCTTTGTAGGATTATCTATGGGCTTACTATTAACTTTTATTTATTATATGGGTCATACTTAGACCTCTTGGTTTAATTCACACTTACAAAGGAGTCCTGCGCTTATCTTATCATCTTCTCGTTTTAATTCCATGTCCGTTTCTGTAATTGATTAGACAAAACTATTTCGTATTTATAGTAAGAAAACAGTTCATTTAACCAAACGAGCAACAAAAAGGAAATCGGAAAGTTTTTTAAATAATTTAGCAATTTTTTTTATTTTGTTGTAATTGAATATGCTCCCATGCAAAAATTATTGTCAACAACAATATAGCAAGTATAATATTTAGGATTATATACATTTATGATTAAAAAGTTATTTTATGTCCTTAGTATAAATAAAATCATAACATTTGCAGTGTAAAAATTTCATGTTAATAGTTTCTGATATTTTAAAATGAATTTTTATTATCTTTATTTTAAATACAAAATTTATTTATAGCTAATTTCATTTATTAGTAAACTTATATCGTTATAATACTAATACTACTACTACGACTACCAATAATAATAATAATAACAATAATAATAATAATAATAATAATAACAAAAGTAATAATAACAAGATTATTTCTTTTTTTCAATATTTAAATCTTTTAGTTATCATTCTATAATTATTTAATTATTACCTATAAGTCGCTGAATTTTTGATGTGTTACTTAAAGCATTACAAAGATAGTTCAAACATAATAAGAAATTAATTAAGTTTTGTGATTAGGACTTAAAATCGAATCTTAGAGTTTGAGATTAAAATGATATACCTACATTTGAGTCTTAGGACTTGAAATTAAAAAAAAAAATTCTCATAGTCGTGTCTTAGGTATTGAAATATAGAAAAATGTCTAGAGTTGGGTTTTATGACTTAGAATAAAAATGATAAACCTAAAGTTGTGTCTTAGAATAAAATTAGAGACAAAGCTTAGACTTAAATATTAGGGCTTTAAATAAAATGATTTATCTAGAGTTGGGGTCTTATGTTTTAAAATGTAGAGAATGCTTAAAGTTAACTCTTAGGGCTTGTAATAAAAATAACAAGTGTAAAGGTGGATCATAGGGTTTAGAATATAAAAAAGCCTAAGCGGGTTTAGAATATAAAAAAGCCTAGGCAATGTCTTAGGCTTAAGCATAAAGTTTATTACTAACTTGGGGCTTGACTTAAGTTTTAAGATTTCACAGCCTTGTAATTTGGATTTAAATTTCCTTTTAATCTTATCTAATATGTTAAGTAGTTTGTTTTATGAGATACTAACTCTTGCATTAAGCAATCACTTAATAATTAAAAAATAACAACGAAAATAAGAAAATGGTTATTTTTAAGTTCATTTTAGATTTGGGATTTATTCCTTACTTACGCACTAAGTTATAACCCAATTATTAAAAAAGTCTCATTTAGTTTAGACTTTTATGAATTGATAGTTGAAATGAGGTTATAATTTATTTTGAAAACATGAACATCATTAAACAAATTCTTAAATAAAATAAAACAAATGACTTACTTGACACCTAAAATCACATTATGAAAAGTTAAGAAAGCTAACATAATGTGTTTAAGACCTAATAACAACTTTATGTTGCTTCTTATTTTATTAATCATTTTCATGTATTTAGATGATATTTAGACCAACTTAAATTTGATTTTATTCATTTCCATTGAGTCTTCAAAATAAGATAAAAATTAAAAAAATGAAAGTATACAATTAAAGACAAAAAGTATAAATGAATAATGTATCCTGAAATAACTAATGAGAATGGGAGACTTATTCTTTATTGTTGATCTTAATTAGCTGATTTTTATTTCATTTACTTGGTGATGTTTTAATTCACTTTTTTTGCCCAAATTTCTATATGCTTGTCTTTACTAACATTACTTTCAGCATCTTTTGATTTTGAAATAGGTTTATACATTTTCCTTACAATAAAGCTTTTTAGTAACAACCTCCTTATTGTGCAACTAAACAATATTAATTACATGTATGGTTCCCAATCTATCATTGTTGGACCCCATTTTCAGAGTCCAACATCCGGAGTCCTAAACCTTGAGCTTATTACCCTGTAGGGTCATGATTAACAATTCTCAAAGGTGGCGTAACCACATCAATCAAACTCCATAATCTCAACTTGACCTCATCAAAGAAATCGTTGCTCTAAGTCTTTAATTTGAGTTGAAACAAGAATCATATCCATCAGGGTTTACACCTCAAGATATAATTAATGAGCTAAAACGTGTTCATGCCTCCAAGCATGCTCTCCCAAACGACCCCTCACTTATTCTAATGTAACTTTCACGAAAGCACTCCAAAAGATAAATATTTTTATGAAGAGACAGTACAAAAAGTTAGGAATCTATTGCTTCAAGAATTACTTCGTTTGGGGGTCGGATGGGGAAGTTATACCTGAAGAAATCGAACATACTTATACTATCAATCAAATTGTACATATCTTGGAAAAAATGCCATAACTTTTGATACTAATTTCAGAAAGACTTCATTTTTATCTTGTTTGAAAGAGGACTGCAAGATCTACAACTTTCATGAAGACCTCAAAGACTAATTCCAACGTTTGAATGGTGGAAAAGAAAGCAGTGACGACGTCATTTTGAGATTATGATGACATCATCAGATGATACAGATTGGGAAAATCTCTATAACTTTCCCTACAGAGATCGGATTAAGGTTTTATTTATATGGTTAAAAAAATGACTTCAAGATCTACAACTCTCATGAAGTCCTCAAAGACCAATTCCAACGTTTGAATGGTGGAAAAGAAAGCAGACAATGATGATGTCATTTTGAGACGATGATGACATCATCAGACGATACAGATTTGAGAAAATCTCTATAACTTTCCCTACAGACATCGGATTAAGGTTTTCTTTTATGGTCGAAAAGAGGACTTCAAGATATACAACCCTCATGAAGACCTTAAAGACCAATTCCAATGTTTGAAGGGTGGAAAAGAAAGCAGACGATGATGACATCATTTTGAGATGATGACGTCATCAGATGATACAGATTGGGAAAATCTCTATAACTTTTCCTACAGACATTGGATTAAGGTGTTCTTAATATGGTTGGAAAGAGAACTTCAATATCTACAACTCTCATGAAGACTTCAAAGACCAATTCCAACGTTTGAAGGGTGGAAAAGAAAGCAGACGATGATGACATCATTTTGAGACGATGATGACGTCATCAGATGATGCTGGGAAAATCTCTATCACTTTCCCTACAGACATTAGATTAAGGTGTTCTTTATATGGTTGAAAATAGGACTTCAAGATCTACAACTCTCATGCAGACCTCAAAGACCAATTCCAACGTTTGAAGGGTGGAAAAGAAAGCAGACAATGATGTCATTTTGAGACGATGATGACATCATTTTGAGACGATGATGACATCATCAGATGATACATATTGAAAAAATCTCTATAACTTTCCCTACAGACATCAGATTAAGATGTTCTTTATATGGTTGGAAAGAGGACTTCAAGATATTCAACTATCATGAGACTCTGAAGACAAATTCCAATGTTTAAAGGGTAGAAAATGGATCAGAAAGTGAGAATGAATAGTAATTGAGACGGTCAAACTGAGATGCAAAAAGTCAAACTGAGACGGTCAAACTAAGACGGTTAAACTAAGACGATGCTGACGTCATACTAAGACGATGATGACGTCATTTTGAGACGGAAGCAAAATGAGACGGTCAAACTGAGACGCAAAAAGTCAAACTGATGAGATTATAAAATATGATAACGTTCATAGAATAATATATTTTGAATATAAAATTATGATGAGATTATAACTATGAGATTTATATAACATTTATGTATTATCCACAAACCATTCATAATTTTTCTGTTAAGGTTGGACATCAATAGTTTGAAAATACTAGTAGATAGTATGTTGCTTCTTCAAGAAGGAAGTAGTCGGTCTCATATACTAAAATATGTAGATACTTAAATAAATATGTAGGTATTTACTAGAGAACAAGTTTTGTAAACTAACATGTCAGCTGTATTTTAAATGGAACATTGCTTGAGCGTTTATTAATTTTTTTTTTGTGGTCATTATATAAATCCCTTGATTTGAGATATAAAAGATATCTTATATAAGAGCCGTTATATTTTGATAATACTTAATACCTATCTTAACCATACATATCTCGGTGGATAGTTATTAGACATAACACAAAATATGTCTAGATAGTTTAGTGATCGTATAACATTCATCAATTTAAAATAAATATAGAGAATTTTTTTACTATGTTATATTGGTATCAATTTGAGAAATTTTTAATCAAAGTAGAAAGATACTTTGAAAATAAAATTTAAATGTCATTAAAGAGGCAATTACTAATACTAGAGAATTAACAAAATTGACTAAGATATAGTACACACAAAATCTATATTCTATATCTAATTAGAACACTGTATGATGAAAGGACTAAAATATATAAACACAATTACACGCAAAAAAGATTATTTAGAATGATATTGACATTCTTAATATTTAGGTAGTAATGATGTAATTTTAGAGGTCAATTTTAATACATGAACATAAATTGTTTAATTAAACAATTAATGATAAATTATATAATTTATCATTAATTAAACGATTAATGATAAATTAGATAATTTTAAATTATCTAATCCTAAATATAATTTAAGATTATAATTTATATTCATTGTCAATATATTTAAGAACTAATAAGTCATATATAAAAAATGAATGAAGAGAGAAATATATTGAATAAAGTAGATCTCGAAAATAAATTTTGAAAAACTTTAAGATGAAGTAGAATATATTTGATAGATAAAGAATTATATTGAATGCTAAATTTTATTATAACATAATTCAAAAAGGACTATTGGTCACCCACCGTTAACTATTCAATTTATTAACTACATTTATAAATTATGAATTTCATAGTGATACATGTTATATGCACTATTATGAGAGACAGTTGTAACAATACATACTATATATTGCTCTTATTGGGACAAAGGAAGGAAGGCCTACTCAAAAAGACGAAAGGTCCTTAAAACATCAAAGCTTTGATTTCATAAAATAATGAGAAATGAGTGGTCCTTCCATGACAGATCTTTGAAAACTTGATGGTTCAGTTGTGCAAATACTTTAGTTTGTGTTTTTTCTTAGAGATCGTAGAAGCTTAAAGTCATCTGAGTTTTCAAATACTGTCAGAAATAAATAAAGAAATATATTTATTTCATGGTATTTTAAACAATGACAATCTAGTTAAAAGAAAGGGTAGATACTTACTACATACCCTTTAAACACTTAAGGAGTTATGTTCTATTTGGGTTTCAGGCCAAGTTGTTTCCTGGTCTTGCCCACAAACAAGTCTCTGGACTTCAACCTGCCAGGAATGGAGCCACAAAGTGTCCCCATGGGAAGCTGTGCCACTGCATCTCTTCTCCCTAGAGAGATTATTGCGTAAGTTTGAGAAAGCTTATGACTGGCCAACTTTCTCTCATTTGCACCCATGGATAAAAGCTTCAAGTTCTTGGCTGTTACTAAGGCGTGTCTTTGAGCGGGATACCCTAGTTTGACCTCCTGCTTTGTAAACCACAGAGAGAGATTAAAGAATAATGAAAAATGGTGACCAACAACAGCATATAGAAATGACGTACTGCAGTATCGGTTATGTCGCCTATGGCAAAAATATTTTGGTGACCCCTAACTCTCATGTGCTCATCAACCATCACTCGTCCGCGAAGATCCAAGCTATTTCCTATAATGGTATCTTCAAGCCACGATGAACCCATTGGTTTCCCAGTGCAGTCAAAATGACAATCAGCTTCGATAATTACCCCCGACGAAGTTTGAATAACACCATCAGAAAAGGTGTTCAAATTGATTGCTTGATCCAATATTACCTCAACCTTTCTTGAAGTTAACCATTCCAGTGCCTTTTCGGATGCCCTAGGACCAACAAATTCCAGCAGCCTTGTTCCACGGTGTACCAGTTTTACTTTCTTCTCTGGAAAATCAACAGCTATCTCAGCAGCAAGTTCGACCCCAGTTGGTCCCCCTCCTACAATCAGAATTGAATTTGCAGATTTCACCTTTTCGAATTCTGTCGTATATCATATAAAGGTATCAGTAATTTTTTTTTTTTAAGAAAAGGAAGAAATCAGTAATCTCTTCCTCACCTGCCTTGTAATGGTCGAGCCTTTCAGATCGAGTTTTAGCCACACAATCCTGATGACCGGTGGCAATAACAAGATAGTCATATGGACAGGCGTGGCCCTCGGCGGTCAAAACCTGAGTGCCTGTAATCCCAGTTGCTGCAGATGCAATAATATGTGCTTTGGGCAGATAATCACTGTGATTAATCAATGCTCTCTCCGCAAAAGATGGCTCCACCACCGCCCTTAAGCATGACCAAGGGATCTCGAAATATTCCTTCCTGCATCAACCACGTTTCAATAATATATATATGTAATACATATAGCAACAATTTCTTCATACATATCCTAATTCCGACTTACTGATCAATAAGGACAACCTCAAAAGAAGACTGGATTGTATATGCAAGAATAGAGCCACCCACACCCCCTCCTATCACCACCACCTTCTTCTTCTCTCTTTCGTCTGCATTCGGCATTCTCATGATTGAACATATCCCCATAAAATTATGCATCAAAAAGCCACTAATCCTTTCTGGATTTCTTTTTCTTCCTACCCCAAAACGGGATAACCACCTTTTCATCTCTCTGTTTTTCAGTTGGTATTTCTTATTATTTATAAATTATTCGATTTTCTTATTTTATTTGTGTATTCAGCTTTATTCTCCATCCCATAATAATGCTTTCACATGCTTAATTACTATACTTTACAATAACTACTCGACTATGGGTACGATGACTATGGCGAGCCATCGAAGATGAATTGAAAACATAATGCTCCCTGTTTACACGCGCATCAAGACGCGAGTGCATATCCAGATAACGTTCACGAGTTTCGAGAGAATTACACTCCTACTTCGCATTGCCCAGCCGGAAGCCATGCCTAGCGACCTTCACGGACTGAACTTCGAGCACAGGCACGGCAAAACTAGTCAGAGTTGGACTAGTATGGAGAAGCCGAGAAGTACTCGTTCAATTTCATGGTGGAGCGAGTGGAAGGTCTCAATCTCCCTCTTCTCCGATTGCATCAACGCTTGTGTCTAAGATGTTGATTTATGGCTTACAACCAACCAATTTATTGTAGAATTGTTACAGTTATTAAAACACATTCTATATCTTATAAATATTTAGAAATATATAACAAAGTAGATAAATATATATTATAGATAAAATTAAAATGAAATTATAATTACAAAGTTCATATTACATTTATGTATTATCTCAATCCGTTTACAATGTTACTTGTAGGTTTAAGAAAATTTTTATTGTGATAATTATATAAATGATCCTTTTGATTTTGTATTTCGTATAAAGATTGCTATATTTTGATACTACTTATGATTTATTCTAATCAAAGATAACTTAATTGGTAATTATTAAATATCATATGAACCATAGGAAGGTAGTTGAGTGATTAATATTAATTCATCACTCTAAAGTAATTTGGGATAATATTCTGTTGTTATCAATTAATATTAATTAAAAAATCTTTGACTAAGATTGAATAACACTTTGAAAGCAGTTTGTAAATATCATAAATTGATTTAATTACTAATGTTAGAAAATTAACATGATTGAGCTCAAATAGAGTAGATATTAACTTCATACTCTATGTCTAATAGAAACATTGTATAATAAAAGAATTGAATTGTACAAAACAATAATGTATAAAATAGTTATTCAAAATCAATATGACATTAATTCTTATATATTTGAGTAGACATAATGTACTCTAGACGTCAATTTTGATATATGAATATAAATTGTTTAATTAGAGAATTAAAATAAATTAAAAGAACTTAATTTATCTAATTATAAATATAATTTAGGGTTATATATCATATCCATTGTCAACATGTTTAAGAACTAAATGGGTCATATATAAAGAATGCATTGAAGAAAGAAAATTTCTGTTAATTAAGTTGAACTGAATTATAAAGTTTGAGAAACTTTATGATTAAATATGAGATATTTAATAAATAAAGATTAATACTATATATTATATCCTATTTGGGCTTAATTGATATTTAATTAAAATTAATTGTATATCTAATTAAATTTAATTAAAATTAACAATTAAAATTAATTTACTAAAATGCCCAAAGTTTATTATAAATAAGCTTAGGTTTTAGGGGAGTTAGCAATCTTTGCCTAACCCTCTTTAGAAAAATTGCAGAGTTCTCAATATATTTTGTGGATACCATTAAAGGTCAAACACTTGTATTGCTACGTGATTGAGATGAGTTGATTTTGGAAATAATTTGAATAAAATAATAAGAAAAAAATTAAGTTTCACAATAAGGTATGATTTATGCTTTATAATGATTTATGTGTTAATCATTTTTTAGAATTTAAGTGGTCTTGACTTTTGGAAAATCATACGAAATAGGTTTTGTAATTATTCCACTACATTATACCCTGAGTTTTTAATAGTAGTATCATAACCAATTTTAATTCTATAACTTGATTTTTAGAAGAATGATACACTGTTTTGAAAATTTGTGATTTGGCAAAAACTTTGATTGCATGTTTGACACCCTTAGGGGTGAAATTTGAAGTGAATCACACGTTATTACAATGCTTATTATACGATGTATAAATGCACAAGAAGGGGGGTTGAATTGTGTATTTTTCCTTTTTGATAAATCTTCAAAATCGTTTTGTCAAAAGAAAAACTTGTTCTTTTCACAAAAACTACTGTAAATCAAAATTAATCATATTCTCGAAAACTTGTTAGAAAACTAAGTAAAAACAAAACTTTGAACGTTAAGAGAGATAGGGATAGAAAGAAGTTGAGACAAGAATGATTATACTGGTTCACCCCAAACCATGGGCTACGTCCAGTCCTTAGATCTCTTTCTGAGATTTTACTACTTTTCAAATGTTATAAGTATTCTTTTACTCCGAGCCTCTTTAGGTCTCTTACAGTCAGTATTCTTTCACACATAGCCTCTGCAGGCTATTTGTACTACTTTCTTACAGAAAGATTTTTGAGCTTTGTTACAGTAAGATAGCTCTAGCTATTTGCTCAGTAAACTCTCAAATAAGCTTTTCAATGTACACGTAAATATATATCAGCTAACTTTGCAATTTTCGACTTCGACTCATATTTATAGCCTTCGTCTGTAACTGCTTCTTGATTCTTGCTTCTTAAATCTTGAAAGAAACGGTTATTCAGTTGAGTTCTGTAACTAACTCGAACTGATTCTTGATTCACCTCCGTCTGCTTTTTATTCTTCGTCTGTTTTTGGCTTCTGTCTGCTTTTTTTCCGCTTCCGTCTGCTTTTTATTCTTTGTCTGCTTTTTATTTTTCTGTCTGTCTTTTAATTCTTCCGTCTGTCTTTTAATTCTTCCGTCTGCTTTTTAATCTTCCGTCTGTTTTTCGATTCTCCGTCTGTCTTTTAATTCTTCCGTCTGCTTTTTAATCTTTTGTCTGTTTTTTATTCTTCCGTCTTCTTTTTGCTTTCGTCTGCTTTTCGCTTCCTCGTCTGTTTTTCCTTCTTTGTCTGTTTTTTGATTCTTTCGTCTGTTTTTCATCCCTTCATGATTTGTATTTCATCAAAATCATTAATGTAAAGTCATTTTGACTTAACAATCTCTCCCTTTTTGATGATAACAAATAATCATATGATTCAGGTAAAAAACATATCTTCATACTGTCTTCGTCTGACTTCTACATTTTCTGCTGACTCTTCCTCGTATTCAAAGTGTAAAACAAAAAGCGAATACTACTATAACGAAAAGCTAACAATATCTTTCTTAGAGAGAGAAAGAAATTGTGATTTCAATGCTTATCAATTTTAGTAAAGTATCTTTAGTATTCATTTGATAGTTGAAAAGATTTTCAAGAAATATCAAAAGATTAATATTCTCGAGAAGTTTACACAATTCAACCGCCCTTTTGTGTATCTTGTATATTTTACGTGATTCCTATATTAACAAGTGATTTACTGCAGTTGGTATCAGAGCTCGGTTTTCAAAAACCACCTTTACAAAGTGAGGACAAAGATCCATAGCTGAATCACATGTTTTTATAGCTGAAGGTGTCTCGGTCACAAGACCTCCTACTTTCAATGGTGAGGATTATCATTACTGGAAGAACAGGTGCATCTCTTTATAAAATCCACACATAGTGATCTTTGGGATATCATCAAGAATGGACCATACACACCAATAAACGATGAAGGCAATATCATTCCTCATATCAAATGGTCAGCCGATCAAAAAGTTCGATTTTAATTAAACTCAAAAGCCAAATTCTTTCTGAGTTGTGCCCTAAGCAGAAGTGAATATGATAAAGTTCATGGATGCGAAACTGCAATGGAAATGTAGGACACTTTATCCATCGCACATAAATAAAGCAATGCAATCGCAAGTAATATTATCTACTCATCTAACAACAAGAAAATTTAAAGATAAGGGTTAAAGAATAGACGCTGTGATTTTATACTCATTCACTCCAAACCTTGGGCTGCGTCTAGTCCTCAGAGTTTGTCTATGATTTCACTAAACTCTTCAACTTTACAAGTATTCTTTTTACACTTGCAGAGCCTTTTTAGGTCTATCTCACAAAGTATTCTTTATCAGTTGTATTAGCCTTTGCAGGCTCTAGCCTTTCTTTCTTTCTCTAAGAAAAATATTTTTGAGCTTTCACGTTACAGATATATTTGCTCACTTCTTTCTCCAACTATCTTCTTGAAAAAGCCGCTTCTTGAATCTTCTAGAAACGGTTATTAGTTGAGTCCTATAACTAACTCCATCTAACTAACTGACGTTCTAGAATATCTTCCTTTTGTATCTCCTAGAATAATACTTCTTCTATTACTAGGTTTCGTGTAACATCCCGTCACCGATTGGAAGGTTATATTGGTAAATTGAGACGGTTTAGGATTTTTACCGCATATTATTGACTGAGCATTCATTTGGCCTCTAATTTTTAGAGGAATGAGTCTTTTGCACATGCACATATAGGTACATGCATTCATGACATTTTCCCGGCTTTTGATTTTGAATTTGATGTGAATTGAGATTTGTGAGATAATTAGATTTGATTATGATTTATTGGGAATTTAGGAAGAATTGGGTTTGAGAATTTGAATAGGAAATGTTTTAGAGAAATTGCCAATTGATAGCGACTCTTTGAAATTTTTCTGGAAAATTTGGGAGAAAAAGTCCGGACCGGAAAATCCTCCGAGTGAGGGACTGATTGACTGCATGGTGCTAGAATAACTGGTAAATGGCAATGGAAAAATTTAGATATATGATATTGGCAATTAATATGTTGAGTTATCGAATTTGGAGACGAATTGGACTAGAAATGAAATTGAAAAGAGAAAGAGATTTAAATATTTTACGAGGAAAAAGACAAGAGACTTAGGTGATTAACCTTTAAATACCTAAGGTTATAAGAGAAGAAGAAAAGAAAAGTCTTCCTCTCTAGGGCAAATTTTCCCTCTTCTTCGATCGACCCCCGTTTCTTCACTATGCTTGATCTTTGGCTTGATGCTTGATAGCTTCTTCTCTTTGTGTAAAGTCGAGCCTAAATCCTAAGGAAGATGATCTTTGGTGTGGTTCTGGGAGGAAACCGTTGGTGTTAAAGGTTTAGAGGATTTTCAGAAGATTTGAGGAATTATGCTTAATTGGTAAGTTAATGGGTTTAATGTTGCTGATTTGTTAGCTTAATGCATTCATGGGGTTAATTGTGAAAGATTGGGGTAGTTTAGTTAAGTTATTACTTGATTTAGAGAGAGAAATGGCGAAAAACTGGTCGGAGAAGATGATCTGCGACTCGCACGTCGCGACGTGCGCGAAGCCTCCCCGCGGCGAATCAACATTTAATTCGTCACTGCGAGCGGGAAGGAAGACATCGTGGTGAGCTCTAAAACGTTGGACGTCGTGGCGAGCTCCTCTCGATGTCACGGCGAGCTCGAGTTT
>JANITW010000004.1:48051868-48065211 GCA_027564335.1 Erythroxylum williamsii | reverse complement strand
ACTTAGCCTCTGCAGGCTATCTGTACTACTTTCTTACAGAAAGATTTTTGAGCTTTGTTACAGTAAGATAGCTCTAGTTATTTGCTCAGTAAACTCTCAAATAAGCTTTTCAATGTATACGTAAATGTATATTGGCTAACTTTGAAATCTTCGATTTCGACTCATATTTATAGCCTTCATCTGTAACTGCTTCTTGAATCTTGCTTCTTGAATCTTGAAAGAAATGGTTATTCAGTTGAGTTCTATAACTAACTTGAACTGATTCTTGATCGCCTCCGTCTGCTTTTCATCGTCTGCTTTTTATTCTTCGTCTATTTTTGGCTTCCTCTTCTTTTTTTTTGCTTCCGTTTGCTTTTCTACTTCGTCTGCTTTTTATTCTTCGTCTGCTTTTTATTCTTCCGTCTGTTTTTTGATTCTCCGTCTGTCTTTTAATTCTTCCGTCTGCTTTTTAATCTTCCGTCTGTTTTTCGATTCTCCGTTTGTCTTTTAATTCTTCCGTCTAACTTTTTAATCTTCCGTCTGTTTTTTATTCTTCCGTTTGCTTTTCGCTTCCTCGTCTATTTTTCCTTCTTCGTCTGTTTTTTGATTCTTCCGTCTGTTTTTCATCCCTTCATTATTTGTATTTCATCAAAATCATTAATGTAAAGTCATTTTGACTTAACAGAATTGGTTTGTGAGTCCTTCTTGGAACTTGTAGGGTTTTCTGTGATCTTTCCAATGAGACCTTATTTGTCATTTTTTGTTACTTGTGTGAAAAGTTAGGTTTTGAGAAAGGAGAGAAGGAACTTAAGTGTTTTTTTTAATTTTGAAATTGGCGAAACCTCACATCTCGTGAGGGCGACGCATCACCCTCGCGAGATCGAGGGCGAACCGGCAGTCTCGCCCTGGGTTGAGTGCGAAATGCACTCAGCCTACTTCTTTTTTTTTAATTTCATTATTATTATTCTATTATCTATTTTGTCCCAATGTCTTTCTTTTGTGTATAACTTTTTCGTCCGACCTACGATTGACCTAATTCTTGAGACATCTTATACGAAAAATATTTAATTTCATTCCTATGTGAAATTGTGAATTTTTAGAGTTGAAATTGATATGGATTGATTCGGTCAAAGTTAGAGGACCGAGTAATTATTTTTCTGGTCCGTATTTTAGCCATAATTGAACCTATAGAGATTCGAATTGAGCGATTTTGATGTCTTTGGACTTCTAATATTTAGAGAAATTTTTGTGATAGATATTTATGGAATAATACTGGGAATGTCACGAACATGCATTGTACACATTTTATATTGCTCCATATGCATTATTAAATATTTCTAATTTGACAATGTGTAATATTTGTGTATTTTAATTGTTATAAAGGCGCATTTGGAATGTCAATCCACGGACATTGCCGAGACTTCTAGGCATTAGCTTGGAAGCTATTGGTGAGTGACCTAGACGGTTCTCTCAATTATTATTTGCTTAGAATACTGTGGTGAATAATAGTAGGTTTGAGAATTGTTTCTGATTGTGGATTCCGGACAGAAGGTCCGATGTATTGGGGAGCTTTGACATAGAAGTGCTACTTGTATGTGAATTTGTGAACTATTTGTTTGAATGTGATAAATTGTGACACATGTATTGATTGTGATGTATATACTGCTTAATTGTGACATGTGCATTCCATGCATGAATGCATGATCAGATAATGACAGTTGTGACCGGAGCAGCCACCGAGAGCTTCAAGCTCAACGATTGTATTCGGGCCTCGAGCCTCACAGTAATTCAGAGCCTCAGGCTCAACGATTAATGTGCCCATATTGAGACAATTTAGGCGCTCGGTCACAACAACAAAATAAATTAGAAAAGTGTCACATGCGTATTTCATATGCATTTGATTTAATCTCTTTGATTGAGTGAAAGGCAAAAATAGAGTACCCCTCGCTGCTCCTTTACTTTATGGCTTGCTTACCTACAAAAGCTTCAAACCAGGGATAAACTTTCGTACCTCTATACTCCTAATCACTATTCCCTATGCTTCTCATCCAATGAATCTATCAACCACTTATTTTTTGAATGCCCCTTCTCTCACACAATTTGGGAACAATGCCTCACCCGATTCAATTTGCCTACCTTTAACCATTCTACTCTCTCAACTATCCTCTTTTGGTATAGATCTGTTTCCTGCACCAGAGTGCCAGCCATCATTCACTTCCTCCTTCTGCTCTCCACTACAGTTTACCATATCTCGACTGAACGTAATGCCCATACCTTCAAGAATGAAGTTATGGCTGAGGACCGAGTGTCTCTCGAAGTAATCTCCCATGTTAGGGAACTTCTCAGCCTACACACCGAGAGGAGGTAATTTTTTATAGTTCGGCTCTTCATTTCTTTTGCAGGTTATTTCTTAGTCCTTTTCCAGGTTACCGCATGCAGGGTCCTCTTTGACAAGGCCATGTCTTGCCTCGCCTACCCTCGGAGGTTCAGCACAATCACTTATAGGCGGCAACTTTCCCTAGCCTTTCGGATGCTAAGGTTATTCTTTGTTCGGCTTTCCCTTAAGCCTCTTTTGGCTGGCATCTTTTGGGCTATACTATTTTAGTTAGGCTTTGTAGCTGATTCAGCTTTGGTATAGTTCCTTGTGTTCTGCTTTGACTGACTATACATTGGTCCTCCTATAGTTTATGTCTTCCTTTTGTTTCCTTTTGACTGCACTGCGGCTATTTGCTTAATTTAGCTAGACGTGTCTACAGCGATACTTGTAAATGAACATTTTGTACATATTTTGTTCCATTAATTTATTCTTTTGATTTAACAAAAAAAAAATCTACCTACAAAGTGACCATATTGAGATTTTCCAATAAGTAACTCCATGTGCTCAACAAAAATTCTCTATATGCTATATATAATATACAAATAATAATAAAACAACTAAATAAAGTTTTGCTAGTTTTTTAGTTAAAATGAGGTAATGCATGTTTGGAAACTTTGCACACGCAATTTTTGTTGTTTTTTTCACCAATGTAACATCTTTACTTATTAGTTCTTATTTACAATAGCTAACATAGTTAAGGGAAGCAGGGTATTAAAATAAAATAAGAAAGAAAAAAATATATTAGAGAATCCAAAGTAATTGATGAAAGTCTGCATTGATATATTTAACTAATAATATAAAATGAGGGTATTATTTCTTTCTAAAAGTGCATAAAAAAATCAAGAAATAAAAACCAAGTACTATAATAAATAACTAATAAAACGTCCGTAACGGATCTTAAATTAAATTGTCCCAACAGTTAGTGTAGATAATCCAAACAAATTTAGGTTATCAGAAATGGAAATTGATCATCAAAATAAGGGAAGAAGATTTTAGCAAAAGATGAGGTAGAGAAGGAAGACGATCATGTTAAACTCCATATCAGATTTTCTTGATATCCGCTTCTCATGTTGGTTGTTGCATTTAATTCTAAGGAATTGATAGATTTTAAAAAAGAAATTTCCAAGAAGAAATGAAAGCTCCTTACTTCACTTGAGAATTAACACCATACCTAAAATAAGAGTTAATTATTTAAAAAATTTAAATTTTACTAAATTTTAAAATTATAATCCAAACTTTAAAAAGTGACAATAAAATATTTAAATTTTTAATTTTTCACAAAAATAGCTTATTGATAGTCTTCTTGTTAATGTTTTTGATGTGTTATGACAAATCAAATCATAATTTTAAAATAAAGTAAAATTATGAAAATAAGTTATTTTCTCTTTTTCTATCCTCGACACCTCTTGCAGCCATAATTTTGTAAAACTTGAAATCAAATTTTCTTCCCCCTTTCCCAGCACTAGATTATCATATAAAAAAATAGCATAATGAGTGCTGCAACTGTTCAACACATCTCAAAATGCTTCATGAAACGTGCACCACCACAGAAGAAGCAAAGATGCCTTTGCATTGAACATCATGGGACCTTGCTATGCTCACTGTGCACTACATCCAAAAGGTCTCCTGTTTGCTAAGCCATCCGAAAGCTTCAACCTCCCGGCGCTCTTAGAAAAGTTGAAGCATTCACCATCTCTCACTCTCTTCCATTTTTGTCCACTCTCTGGTCGGCTTGTAACTTCTAAAAGTGAAGACCCAAGAGCATATGTAGTATTTATGGATTGCATGAACAGTCCTTGAGGTGGATTTATTTAAGCAGAAGTAGAATTGACAATCTATGCATTCCTATCTCCAAAATTATAGAATTGACAATCTATGCATTCCTATCTCCAAAAATTAGTTTTCAGTCACGACAGAGCAATCGACCATGATGGTCATAGCAGGTCGTTGCTATCGGTTCGAGTGATAGAATTAATCGACTGCATTTCTAGCGGTACCTCTTTTGGCATGATGGTCCTAGACACCCCAATATCACGCCCACCGCTGAAAAAGCGTTGGTTTCCAAATGGCTGTGGTCCACCATAAACCTTCTGTTTACCCATCACGAGCAGTTCATTTGCCTTCTTGAAGCTCCATTGCCTAAAGAAAAGTTCTTTCATTTCTCTACATAACATATTTCAAGACTCAAAGCAAGAGCCAATGTAGTGGACAACACCAACAAAATTTCCTCCCACTCTTTGTCTGCACTTATTAGGAGGTGCATAACACAAGCATGTCGTTTACCACATGACTAAAATGCTAGTTGCAGGTCAGGTCGGCAGCAAATAATAGGTCAAGCATCATATAGAACAAAATATCTCGAAATTCTATGATGTTTGCAAGTTTCTCGAAGCAATCTGAGATGGTGCTGAGAAAGGAAGACCGAGTGACTTCAAATTTTGTAAAACCATGTTGACAAAAAGTGTCAAGGAAAAATAAATATTTTTGTAATCTATTTTTATTTAAAAATTATGATTTATTAACATAAAAACTAAAGTTTGTGTCACCAATGTGATAAACACAACACATCAACAACATTAATAGAAAGACTTTCATTGGATTATTTAACAAAGAATTAAAATTTTAAATATTTTATTGTCATTTTGAAAAATTGAGACTAAAATTATAAAGTTTAGCAAATCTAAGATCTTTTATAATTAACCCAAAGAAAAGCAATCAAATATACTCAGACAAAAAGATCTCGTGTCATGAAGGTTCACTACAAAAACAAATGATCCCTAGTACAGTTGACAACAAAAGCAGACTAGGTGAATCAAAAGTGACGGTGGATACAAGAACCTTTGGTAACCAGTGTTTGAAGCTAGGTACCCAAAATAAGAAAACTTAGCGCTTCAAACTCCTTTACTAATGCGAGCTTGAATTTAATCCATCCAAAGGGGGATTTTTACCTTTTGCTTTCTTTCATTGGTAATGCTTGTCTTCTCGTAATCCAACACTCAATATGAATAAATAGAAACTTTGAGCGGAAATGGACCAAAAAGATCTTGAAGGTGAGTATAACCAAATTTCTGATGCCACACATGTATAATTGTCTCTTGAGCTTAATTAATCAAGTAAAATCCATCTACTATTAATTTTTTTCCGGCTTACAAAAAGGACATCAAATTATGAGATTCAAGGAAAGTAGGATCACTGCTTCAACATTTAAGTTTGAACGTGCCAAACCTTGGGATTGCTCCAAGCTTTCAGTCCTTCGAAGTTATGACAAGTAATCCCAGCGCACCGATAAGAATATACTACAAAGAACATAGAAGGTTACAGCATGTTCAATAAGAAAGAATGAGAATGAAATTAATGAGCAAACCTAAATGCCATTTTCAATCAAATCTTTGCAAATAATTTCACATAGAAACAGACCTTGATGATAGGCTTTTCAGTCATAACAATGGTCACCCAACCAACGTATGGTAAGAACCTGAAAAGAAAAAAAAAAACAGAAGATTGATTGACATTACCATCTCTACATTCTGGCAACAAACAACAACCAATGGTCAGTAGAAGTAACATCTTTACCCAACAGCACGGCCCATGATATGGTTCCGATTAAGCCAAAGCTGTCCTTGAGCATAAAGCAGCCTGTCATCCCCATAATTATTATCTCCTGGGAAGAAGAATATTAAAGCATAAAGCATTAGCAAAGCTGGTTAACTAGCATGTTTAACAATATCTAGTAAAATGCTCAAAGTACATAATGTTAAAATTTAGAGAGATATTGTAGGACATAAGCTTCTAAAACTGAAAGAAGCAATCTTTAAATCAAGGAAATGGTACCTTTGGTTAGGACTTCCACTTCCCCAGTATCTTGTCTTTCATGGACCTGCAGGGCAACTATATATAAGACTCCCACTAAACATGCATTAAAGACCCAACCCAAAGCAATGACAAGAAGACTACTTCAATTAGCCTGCCAAAATTCAAAGCTTGTGTAGCATAATTCATATAGTAAACTTCAATCAACTGTTAATGCATATAACTAAGGAAAACCTAGTAGATATTAGTAATGATCGGGCACTCTCTCTTTGTCTATGTATATATGTGTATGTTTGTTTGTATGCACATATATGGACAACAACAAAAGCACACAAACAAATTTCTGTTTAAAATGAAGCAGTGTGTTAATTGAGGTAAACCAGCAAAATCATTACCTTAATCACACGATGGACTATTGGAATTTCACGACCCTGATCAACCAATAAGTAACTTTTAGAACAAAAAGCATTGCAAGAGAAAAGTAAGTAGATAGCAAGAAATAAACAAACATCCATGGAGGAACTAAAGTGAATGATACCATACTTATGTTGGAAGATCCACACTTATCATTAATATACAAACAGAATACAAGTCATGCAACCATTATAGACTATTAAGATAACATCAGCAACAGTTTACTATGAATAATTTATTGATACCCTCAATTTCTTTATTTAATTATTCTCACATATCCATGGGGTATGAATTTTATGGGAGTCAAAACTTTAATGACCAAAATTGCTAGTCCTGTTTTGGCCCTTAACCATTTCCTGTAAGAGGAAGAACAAAGTAGCACTTAAACAAAAAATAATAGGACATCATAATAAATTTTCACTCTTTCTTTGTCTACTTCAAGCAGTAAAGGTTTTACAGCAAATTATTACATGTGAGGACATATTGATAAGGAAGTGATCCGTAAGAAGAATAAATTCCTATACTCTATCACCCATGTGAAGGTAAATCAAATGTTATTGCTCCAGGGTCTCAACATCAGTTAGAACAAAGTGCAATGCCTTCCATTCCAGATGAAAGAAATGAGAAATTCTTCTTTTTCAATAGAATATGGTTTCACAGTCATTAAGTTTCTTTGATGCTCAGTGAAAAGAGATTAGTACAAAAAAAAACAGTTGTCAAAACTATAGGGCCAAAACATGTTCCCAGTAAAACCAATTTAAGAGCTTCACAAACAGATCACCCCCAGAAACCACAGCGTATTATCACCCACCTATGCATCTATGCTTCGGACTCCATATTCTTACAACCAATGGTCTCAGCAAAAAGAGAAAAGAGATAACAAAAGAACTTCAAAGAATTCATATTAAAGGATACAACAAAACAAATACCTTACTCAGCCACTCAAGCTAATAAGCATAACTATATACCCGAGGCAACCAAGAATACTACAGATCTAGAAACTCCACACCCAATTGACTAGTGCTTGTTCTACTACCATAATGGTATGAGCATAGAAGCTTCAATTGCCATAGATGAAATTATTCAACAAAATCTAGAGAATATAGACCGGTAATAACAAAATTACACATCACATGAAAGACATTAATGAACAAATATGTATGGAACTCTTGAAGGGACATACGCAAAACCACCAAGTAGAAAACAAGTGAAAATACGGAAAATTAATTTAATAAAATAAAAGCACAAAACTAAACACAAAATTTGTCCTTACATCAACATTGAAAACAACAATCTCTCCTGCGCGAATAGGATCTTTATTCATGTGCAAAAACAGAATATCACCCTGAAAATGGAAAAGTCAAAATGCATAATCTGTTCAACAAGATACAAAAACAACATAGTCCCCTGATTTTGTTGCATTACCAGTTCCTTGATGCGTGATATATTGAAGAGTAAGCATGGAAACTATGGATTCTCACATAAGTGAGGACTACAAGAAAATATAAGGATTCCTTAACAATGCACTATACAAAATTCACCAAGATAAACTATTCCTACCATACTAAGGTGCCCAAGAATTTATCCAAACTCTTTGCGCTCATACAAAAGATGAATATTTTTAATATTTCCTAATGCAGCAGCATTACAATGTTATCACATTAATAATAGAGATATTGGGTAAAGTATACGATGTGACCAGGTTAGAGCCAAAGAATATAAAATAAATGAAATGTAGAACCAAATTAAGCATAGATCCAAAAGGTTGTCATACCCTCTTAAATCCCGGTTCCATACTACCAGAAAGAACAACCACCACAGGGGACTCACTGCCAGTTATGCACATCAATGCCTTCCATATTATTAGTGCAGAAGTTACAATCATTCCTGAAATCCAGAGCAGATGAATCAGGGAACAAGATACTATGACAGATATGATACAATCAAATATACTGAGATTTGTATGTCTTTAGAATTACGGATTTATTATCTTCAGCAAAATGCATGTAACATTGTCCCATTAGAATGAGTTAAAATTTAAACAAGTAAAATGTCAACAGGAGGTAACTTAAACTGGAGGTATACCAACAATAACTCAAAAATCTACTGTTAGCACTTTGTTTGCCCGAGATGGAACCACAAGTCACATTACTAGTTTATCTAGCCATTGCTTGCTAATACTCCTTTAAACAATACTGAAAATGAGGCTCGGTAGCTCCTAATATGCATAAAATGGCAAATACTTCCATGAATTGATAGTTTCAGCCACTTAAAACTGATCAATCTACATTCATTGGCATCTATAATATGAGCTGATAAACTTTGAGGCAAGCTTTTGATCAATCCAAACTGTAAACACAAGGAGTCAAAAATTGTAACTTAATCGGCTTTTTGTGACTGCTACGTTAAGCAGTTATACCCCCTTGAAGCCCAAAAAAGCAATTCAACATACAGCAAATAACAAACAATCAGATAATAAAAGCTCAATTCCCGAACAAGGGCCAAAACTTAACCTTCCTTAGGCTTTCCTTTTCAAATCCAAAAGCCCAAGTAATTCCCATATAAATCATTCTCCTATAGCAGATAGACAATAGTATATGAGTAAAGCACACGAAGAGTGGAGGAGGATGTACCCAGACTTACGGCCTGAGTGAGCAGCTGCCGCACCTGAATGGACTTGATTGAGTCTACGGTGTCTCCGATCAAACCCATTTTCTCCTCTCTTTTTTTCCCCCTTTTCAGACACAATGCTACTACACATATTTAAGAACGAATCACGAAGACGATCACATCAGAAACATAATACCAACAAATTAAAGAAAAATTACAAATGCAGGCAGTTATATGATTGACGACCTGCGAAAGGGAGGAGAAAAACGGCCAGAAAATTGACGAAAGCGAAATGAAGATCGGGGTAAGGACTTGGCCAAGGCCTTAAGAGAGCGACGCTTTCTAGCTTTAAGGACAACGCCGAAAGCAAGTATCGTGTTTCTTTTCAAGAGTAACGCGCTGCCAAGGTCCGTCCGAAAACCTTCTTTTCAAAAAAGACAAAAGGGTTAATTAGTCCCTAATAAATATCCCATAATGTTTTATGGTTTTTAAATTGAATTCAAATATTTATAAAATGCTTAAAATAAACTTTGACGTTTGAAAAACATTTAGACTAAAATGTAACACAAAATTTTAATAAGGTAGATTTTTTAAAAATATTTTTAATTATAAGACCCACCATAGTGACTCACAATATGTTTTTTTCAACATTTTATAAACATAATGCATCATTTAGATATCCTGGGTAAAAATCTTTCATATTCGTCTATCCCCCTGTGAAGGAAATGATCATTATTAATGATGTCCTCGAAGGTGAAAATATAGTGAACAGTAACATTAAAATGAGCAACGATGGATTCCAGCAGCTCCTAGTTATACCGTAGATCATTTACATACTTTACCTTAGTATCAGTCTCAAGGACAAACCTATATATATATATTTTTTTATACAAGGGAAATCACGAAATACAAAAGACAAATTACAAAGTACGGTGGGGGAGGTTACCCCCGGCTAAGTCCGCCAGTAGGAGAGTGGCACACCCAAGGGGTGCTATGTCAAAAAAGGTGAGTCCTAGGCTCAAAGTAAAAGCATGTGTCGCGAGTCAGTCCACACACCGATTACCCTCGCGGTAAGTATGTCGAGGGAGAACAACCCAGTTCTGAGTCAGGAGCCCATTGATGTCCCGGACAAGAGGATTGAGAGTGAGAGAGCGCTACGGGCCATCAAAGAGAAGCTCGATCACCACAATAGAGTCCAGTTCCAACACCACAAGCCGGAAGCCAAGGTTCCAGGCCAAGAGAAAACCCGAGTAGACACCCCAGAGCTCAGCTGTAACTGGGGAACATCGGCCGATAAACTAAGCAAAACCACTAAGCCAAGCTCCACAACTGTCCCTAAGAAGACCCCTTGTAGTGGCCAAGGATGTGTCTCTGCAACATGCGTCATCCGTATTCAACTTAACTAACCCTAAGATAGGCGGGCACTACCCAAGACAGCGGTCAGAACGCGGCCGAGGGGCTAGCCGTGCGCGACTAATCGAAGCAGAGGTCAGGGAACTCAGTCAGACACCCAAAAATGGCTGCCCACTCAAGGCCCGAAACCAAGTGATGGTTTTGAAGGTTAGTGAGGAGCTAGTCGGGGCGGCTACTAGTGAAGAATGTGGGAAGGAAGACGTGCGGAGGGAAGGTACGCCAAAGAGTTTGTGTGAGGGGGCAATCACGAACAATATGGAGCGCGATCTCCTCCAATTGACAGTGGTAGCAAGTTGTGCTCATAGTAAGGTGACGGCGAGCGCGTTGCTGATTGGAAAGGAGGCGGTCGCGAGCCAACAGCCAAAGAAAGGATCGAATACGTTGAGGCCCGGGCCACTGCCAAATGGAAATCCATAGGCGATCAGGGTGGGCGTGGAGGGGCTCCAGTAGCATCAAGTAGGCAGACGTGGTCGTGAAGAGTCCAGAAGGGGAAGGTCCCCATACGAGTTTATCAGCTCCAAGGTAAGACTTGGGGGAGAAAGGTGCCCGCGATGTCCATCCAGATGGAGGAGGGGAGCAGCGGTTGAAATTGACGCCAGTCCCAATGGTCATGGGAATCAACGAACTAGTGAACAAGACGGTCAAGGTCCGAGGCAGGGAGGGGGTGAGAAGATGCTGAGAAAGAGGTCCCACATTGGCTACCCAAGGGTCAAGCCAAAACTGAGTCCGAAGCCCGTCACCAATCATCCACCGCATACCATTGAGGACGTTGGGCCATATGGCCCGGATGCTCCTCCACACCATGGAACCGCCTGTACGAGGAAGAGCAGTAGGGTTATGGGTGGCATCAAATTGATGTTTGGCCAATAAAATTTGGACCCATAAGGCGTTGGGGTTCGTGAGCAGAGCTCACCCTAATTTGGTGAGCAAAGCATCATTAGTAGCACGGATGTTCCGGATCCCTAACCCACCCAGTTCCTTCGGTTGGCAAACTTGCGTCTAGGGGACAAGGGGAATCCGTCTAGTGCCCGGGGAGGATCCCCATAAAAAGGCACGAAAAATCTTTTCCAAGCCATCGCACAATCCTCGAGGAAGTCGAACCGTTTGCTTCGTGTAAGTAGGCAGAGCAGAGAGGACCGACTGTATCAAAGTGATGCGGCCCGCAAAAGACAAGAGGTTGGCTCGCCAGCCAGAAAGGCAGTGGTGGACATTGTCGAGGATATACTGGTAAGTCCGTTTAGTGACTCGTTCATGAAGCAAGGGAACTCCTAGGTAGCGCCTAAGGTCTGGTGTCTGCTTGAATCCCAGGGCCTGGCTAAGAGTAGTCGCCATAGTCGGGGAAATGTTCCGGGAGAAGTAGATGCGAGATTTGGCTTGACTAAAGCTTTGACCCGACGCAGCACAAAAAGTGGCCAGGGTGTCCCGGATGACGGTGACCTGATCTATGGAAACTTGAGAGAACAAAATGAGGTCGTCAGCAAAAAAGAGGTGAGAGATGGGGGGGCCATTGCGGATTAAAGTGATAGGCGCCCAACAGTCGCTGGCCACAGATCGGGAAATGAGATGGCCAAGGCACTCCATGCACAGCACAAACAGGTAAGGCGAGAGAGGGTCACCTTGACGGATACCTCGAGAGGGGGTAAACGCATCGCCCAGAGCTCCATTCCAGTTGATCTGCATATTCACCGTGGAAACGCACTTCATGATAAGATTGAGAAGGGAACTCGGGATACCTATGTTACTGAGAGTATCTTGGATAAAATCCCAAGAAAGCCGATCGTAGGCTTTTTCTAGATCGACTTTAACCGTCAAAAAGTCCATTTTATCGGTTTTGCGCCTCATGGAGTGGATGGCCACCTGAGCGATAATGATGTTGTCAACAATGTGCCGGCCAGGGATAAAGCTACACTGTGTCAGTGCTACAAGCTGATCGAGGTGGGGTTTTCAACGATTGACTATGACTTTGGTGATAGCTTTGTACAGGACCGTGCACAACGCAATAGGACGAAATTCCGAAATCACCTACGGGGAGGGGGTCTTGGGAATGAGGACCAAGATAGTACGATTCAGGCCTTACTCTCAAATTTCATGGCGAAAAGTTTGCTGGATGAATAAAACAAGGTCCGACCCAATGTGATCCCACTGGGATTGGAAGAAAAGTGCAGGGAAGCTATCAATGTCTGGCGCCTTATGCGGGTTCATGTCAAAGAAGGTAGTCTTAACCTCCTCGGGAGAGACAGGGGCGATCAGATCCGTATAAGCCTGAGGAGGGAGAGCGGGGAAAGTACTGGAAGGGAGAAGGAATGGCTGGGTAGACAGGCTGGTGGTGTACAGGTTAACAAAAAAATTCGGAGCTATCCGATGAATGCCCTCAGTATCAGAACTGGTATGGCCATGGTCATCTCGGATGTAGTGGCAGTGTTGGGTACGGCGGCATCCCGACGTGATCGCATGGCAATAACTGGTGTTCCGGTCTCCTTGCGCTAGCCACTGGCTTCGCGATTTTTGGTGCCAAAACAGTTCCTCTTGAACGAGGACTTGTTCAAGCTCCCTTTGCAGAAAAACTTCCAGGTCACGCAGAGAATCCGAGGGACTGTGGTCTAGGTGGATTTGAATACTCTGAAGTTGTAACGCCCCCTTATCGTAGGCTACGCACCAGGAAGCCCGTAGGTCATTCCGATACATAACTCACGATACGGGTGCACTACGATTCGATCATTTCTATAATCCACATGGCATC
>JANITW010000004.1:47944116-47964826 GCA_027564335.1 Erythroxylum williamsii | reverse complement strand
ACCATCGATGATGGTTTCTCATTGAGTTCGCAAACTCACCCAACATTGCAATTATTTTTCAGGAATTGGCGAGTACCTCGTTAGACAAACGGGAGTATGATTACTGCAAAAGAGTCAGAGTTTGAAGTCGGGATCAGTTTCACATCTGCATTAGAGTCATTCGATATTATTGTAAATTTATAATTATGCAAATCCCGCAGATTAGTACTGTTATTGTATTGGGCCCAGTTTTGACTATGGATAATGTGTGTATGAATTGATTTATGACTGGAACTGTTTTATGATCGAAAATGATTTCGTATTAAAGCGGGCTCAAATTATTTACTGATAACTGTGCACTCGATTGTTTAAAAAAAAAGGTTTTCTGAGTATCTGAACTGTTTTGATTGCTCTAGCATACCACTCTTGTGAGGCACGGGTTCGGATATCACCATCGATATCGGGTTCGGATCTTGCGGGAGTGGGATGCTACATAGCATCCATGAACATAGCATCCATGAACAATCTGTTTGTGCTAGCTGTTAGGTACTCAACATTCACAAAAAGGCACCTAGATGATAAGTTCACGTGCTCAAACTAAATTCATCATCACTCAGTGCAACAATGGTGATGAAGTTCTTGAAGTCAAGTTCTAGGCAAATGAACATATGAAACATGACTGTGATCTACTTAATGTAGATCAACTGATAACTCACTAGCTTGTTAACAATTCTCCTTATATGTTTTGTTGTGAGTAGTTTGATCAAGTTAATTACCAATTTGATTAATTTGTACAAAACACTTTTTAATAAGTTAATATAATTTAACTTTTCAAAAAAATTGAAAGAAAATAAATAAAATATTAATTTTGTTTAGTTATTATATATAAAAATCGGGAATATCGTATTAGAATTGGTACTCATTTTGATTATAATATGGTAAAATACTAGCACCATTTAATACCAACTATTATTTTAAATAATTTTTAAAATTATAAAATTGAAATTTATCGCTATAACTTTGTTTTCTTATCTTGAGCCCTTGCTTTGAAAGAATCATAATAACAAAAAATTACCACAAACTCTTTTATTCATATTATCTCCTCTCATTTGCCGTTGTCTAAACTCATCTCAGCAGTTTTGTTCTTATTCACCTATCTTCACGTGGCCTATTTTTCTTAATTTTTGAGATCCACTTTCGCCCCTTTACTTCTTTATTTGCATCTTTGTGAAGCTCAATCCCACCTCAATTACTTTAGGTTAGATGAAGAAGAAATTTCGAAGATGGGGATAAATTTGTAATTACATATTTTTAATCTTAAATTATTTATAACCCATTAAAAAAATTGAAGAGTGCATGAGGTTAAAGATAATTAAGAAGAAGATTATGGTTATTAACAGAAAAATATCCGTCGACTTTGCTCGGAAATAAAAAGAAATAAGTTAGAAAGAGATCACATTGAGTAGACACCCTGTCAAAGGCCCCATTAGAATTTAGAATTGTCAAAAATAATCAACCAAAAGAGATCGCAGGCACCCCAGAAATCTCTCCCTTTGGATTCTTTCTGGTTCTTGGTGAAAGGAGAAAGGGAACATAAGAAAAAGATGGTTGTTGTAGTGACTGCAATGGATTCTCTGAGCGAGAGAGCTGCTAAGATGAGAGAGGCGCTGCAACAGAGCCAAACCATCACTGATAATGTCGTCTCAATTCTAGGCTCATTTGATAGTCGCCTTTCTGCTCTCGAAACTGCCATGCGACCCACTCAGGTATTTCACCCCTCTTCTTTGGATTCTGGTTGACTTATGACTTTGAGATGGAGAGACCCGGATGACCAAGATCGTTACTTTTGTTGAGTTTTAGTTGATTTTCTACTGCTCTCTTTTATGGCTACACTCTCTAACTAAACGGAATATTGGATAGTTAGGAAGCATTGGCCTCTTTTCGCCTCTTTGTTTTTTCGTGGTTGTGGATGAGACTCAAATCTGTTTTTTTGGAGCTTTAAAATGATCGCTGACCAGGTAGGTAGGTTGACTAAGTCTGGTTGACAGAAATAGTATTTCCTACGTTTAAGTGCCTAAAATCATTAGGCTTTTCATCGTGGTTCATAGGACAATGTGATCATGCAGTTTTGATTGATTGGTCAGCTATATTAATTCGGTTTTCTGTTTATGCCATACACTCATTCCCTTATGATTTCAATTTGTAGATCAGGACTCATTCTATAAGGAAAGCTCATGAGAATATTGATAAGACTTTAAAGGCTGCAGAGGTTTTCTTGTCACAGTTTGATGTAACTCGGCAGGTTGGTCTCTTAAAGCTTCTAAAGTGTCTGCGTTCTTGGGATATCTTTCTGATTTTCGTAACAAATTAATGTGTTTGTCTGAGACTGCCATGACTAAAAGAGTTCTCATTCTGCCCCCTTTTGACTCTGCTTTTTTGAATTACTCAAGTACTTCATGCAGTTGTTTGTTTAATTTATTAACAGATGAATCTTTAAAATATTTGAATTCTGCATATTGACTCTCTTAACAGTTCTTTCGGATGCTTTCTGTGTTTTGTGCTGAATTTTTGTTTATCTCCTTCGCTATGTAGGCAGAGGCTAAAATACTTAAGGGACCGCACGAGGACTTGGAAAGTTACCTTGAAGCAATTGAACAGTTAAGAAGAAATATTCAGTTCTTTAGCAGTAACAAAGGCTTTAAGAGTACTGATGCAATGCTCAATAACGCAAATAATTTACTTGCTAAGGCTATTTCAAAGTTAGGGGATGAGTTTAAGCAGCTATTGACATCTTACAGGTATGACTTGCACAATCTATTTTAAATGTTGTATATCATGTGCTTTAATGGTTGCAATTGTAATTCTTTTGCTTTGACCAATATGACATTTTAGTGTCATCTGGCAATTTAGGTGACCATGCTTAGAAAAGAGAAACCCTTTTGTCGGTGTAGATTTTAAATATTTTAAAATGCAGAAAACAGCCTCTAGATGGGAATCACGAGGGTCACGATATACTGAGTTAGCAAGCTTACAGCAAATGTTGTGTTTGGTTTGCTGTGTGAGAGATAAGTCAGTCTCCCAACCAACCTTTGATATTGACCTAAATCCACCGACCCACCAACTCCTGCTTGAAATTTGTGATTAGCTTCAATGGGAGAGTCTACTGATTTACATCCTAAAATACCAGTTTCTCCAAGAAGATCTAAAACATATTTTCCTTGAGAAATAAAGATTCCTATCTGATCTAGCAACCACTATTTCAATAAAATATTGCAACTTACCCAAATCTTTAATCTCAAACTCTCGAGCTAAAAGTTTTCTGAGTCTGCCAATCTCCTCCTTATTGTTTCCGGTCACAACTATATCATCAACATAAACAATAAGTAATGTGACCTCACCACCACAATGTTTAATAAACAAGGTATGATCAGCATTGCTTTGAAAATATCCAAATGAGATCATAGCCTTACTAAACCTATCGAACCATGCCTTGGGTGATTGTTTCAAACCATATAATGTCTTCTTTAATCTACAAACTTTCCCTTTAGTTTTTTCATCATCAAATCTTGGAGGAATTTCCATATACACCTTTTCCTCCAAGTCTCCATGTAAGAAGGCATTCTGGACATCAAATTGTTATAGGTCCCTATCAAGGTTAGTTGCACATGAGAAGATGATTATGATGGTATTCATTTTTGTCACAAGAGCAAAAGTCTCTAGGTAGTCCACCCCATAAGTTTGAGTGAAGCCTTTTGCCACCAATCTGGCTTTGTACCTTTCAACTAAACCATCTGCCTTATGTTTTACTGTAAAGACCCATTTGCATTCAACTGGTTTCTTTCCCAAGGGAGGAGTAACAAGTTAAGTTCCCCTGTCTTATTTCTTGCCAAGGCCTTCATCTCTTCAATCATTGTCTCTCCCCAATTTGGATCATAGTATGCATCTTGCTACCTATGGAATATAAACGGAAGAAGCAGATGATACAAAGGCTCTATGGGAAGGAGACAGAGAGTCATAGGAAACAAAGTTAGAAATCCTGATAGCAATAGGAACATCAAGATCATTAGCGCTGGAACTAGAATTAGGACAATCAACAAGTATGGAGACTTACCACATGAATTCTTAGGGACTGGAGTCAGAGGTAGCGCTGGACTAGGTATAACTTGCTCGGTGGCTTTGTCTATCTTGTCCCTTTGTGTATAGGTTTTCAAGTCTGGTCTATCCAATTGCCCATTTCTAGCTTGTTCCTTGTCATCACTAGTATTTCTAGTGGCCTTGTTGAGCCCATCTGTTTTCCTCCACGACCCCTAGTTGGTCGACCATGTAGCTTCTAACAATTCTCCTTAGTGTACTGTGGCTTCCTGCAATAGTCACAGCTCAAATGATCCTTCTCTGATGGACCTTGGCTGCTGATTTTCAGCTGCTCATGAAAGGAATTAGCAACCAGCCATGCCTTGTCAACTGAAACAGTGTGTATGATGGCATTTCTTCAACTTTCCTCCTGCTGTACGTAGGAATATGTTTGCCTTAAAGAAGGTAAACTTGAACTCGTATGTGATCATATCCCATATTCAAACCAGCAAAAAAATCATATATATGCTCCTTTTCCACTAATTTCTGGAATTTTGCTAAATCTTCAGAACATGCAGCTTGGAAATCTTCATAGTAATCAAGTTCCTGCCATAACCACTCAATTCAGCAAAGTATTGAGCAATAGTCATCTCACCTTGTTTTGTCTCATGCACCTTATTCTGCAATTCATAGATTTGTGCATCATTGCCCACTTGAGAATGGGTTTGAGATGCTGCATTCCAAATCTTAAAAGCTGTGTTTAGTAATAGATAACCTCTAGCAATTTGAGGTTGCGTAGAATTAATGAGCCAAGACATGACAAGGGAATTTTCAGATTCCCACTGTTGTAGGTCGGGCTGGTGACATCTGGTTTTGGTTTATCCCCGGCAATATATCCTTGCGGACCTCTAACTTGGATGAATAATAGGCAAGATCTTGACCACACAAGATAATTGGTTCCATCTAGCTTTACGGGACTGATTTGCAATGAGGGATTCTCACCAATCAAACCAACCTTATTTTCAGCAACGAATTTTTTTCCCATCAACCATGCTTTGAAGAAACAGAAGAAAACAGTAGAACCAATAAAAAATCGTTGATTACTCCAAAAAGTCTTCAGCAATTACTCCAAAAATCTTCAGCAGTCAACAGATAGATATAGTTTCTTTCATCATATTCAACAAGAAAACGGTAGAACCAATCAAAAATTTATATTGCCGCCCAAACCAAAATAATACATGCCCAGAAACTCAACCAGAAAATAAGACAGAGGGCTCCAACTAACTAGAAAATAAGAAGCCTTCAACCAGAAGTACTCAAAGAGTTTGAACAGAAAATTAGAAAAGAGCGGGCTTTGAAACCATGTCAAACGGTTTCAATGCCCCTGCACCGAGAAGTTCTTCTCACTAAATAGATAACATTCTTCTTAATTACACCTAAAAATCTGTTCCCATAATCCCTTATAATCTTCTATATAAGTTAAGTATCAACATACAGCTGATAGCAGTTCAAAGTCTGTTTCTGTGATCCCTCATAATCTCCCATGCAATTTAAGTATGAATGTACACCAATATACAGCTGGTAAAAGATGTAACAGTTGTACAATACAATAACATTGAGAACCAACGTTAAGTTGGCTGCTATATGGGTTTGGTGCTTTATTTATAGTAGGACATTTAAGTAGAGAATAGAAGAGCATAACACTTAAGTAACCAAAAGCATGAGCCTTAAATTAATTTCTTAATAATTGAATTGGAGTGCATGGGTCCAGCCAACTAAATACAAGGTTTTGGGGCTTATAACTTCTCTTTAGTGTTCCTATATCAACCTGTCTTGCTGCAGCAAGTCCTTTTGGTTTTCAGTTTTACAATTGACTCTTCAGTTCATAAAAGATTTAGTTAGTAAAGTTAGTGGAAAGATTCACAAGCACTCCTTTGTTGTTTATTGTTTTTGTAACAGTGCATTTGATTAGAGTGTAGAATCCTTGAAAAATCAACTGACATGCTGTCATTACAAAAATAATCAAGGATCATTGCCAAATTTTCTGTTAATTGCATTCAAATCTTTAATTAACAGAAGCATTGTTTGAAAAAGATTTCAGCGACAATGGTTTCTCAGATGAAATTGAGATTACAGTGTTGTTTGTGAAAATTGCTCTAACAACAAGAGTTGTATGCAAGTTTACTTTAGAATTTTGCGCTCTGTGTCTGTAATCTGTTTAGTAAGCATAATATCAACTTAGACTTTGAGGGTCTACGAATTATTGAGCAGTGCAGTAACTTTCCAAAATGAAGTTTTGTATTAAAATTGCCACTGTCCAATTTGGAAAGATTGAAGACAAGTGGAAGTCCTTTCCTCTTTCCGTCAAGTTTTCAATTCTTCCAAATTTTGGGGACACACTTGTAACGTGTTTCAATAACACTTTTTTTTCTTTTTGTATAGTTGCTAATATAGTTACTTTATTTTGCATTCTATGAAGGAAGTATTCCTAAATTTTATTGATGCAGCACTATTATATCTAAATATATTATGTTACAACATTATTTTTTCTCTTTTTTAGCTCAATTTTAGGATCATTCATATAACAATAATTATCATCTCTTCCACTCTAAGTTTGTCTTTTACGTTGAAGACGTTTTTTATGGGGGAATAACGTTGTTAGAATTTAATCGAATTGAACTCTTTCTAAATTTTACCTTTTGCCTTTTTCATATATTTAATAACCACTAATTTAGTATTTATTTTTATGCCATTATTTGGATTTTCATATGATGATATCTATATTGTAGCATGAAGAAAAGTCCTTAAGAAAGATATAATAATAAGAAAAGGCTTGGTTTTGGGAACTGATGGGTGTGAGATGGTTACTGAGTTGATATGGCCTATTACTGGAACAGTAAATGACATCTTATGTCAATTTATATGTTGTTGATTTTCCTTATCTTGTATAAAAAATTATAGTTCTTTCATTTTTCAATTTCTTGATAAATGGAACATGGAGATGAGACTAAGAATTGAAGATATAATTCACTTTCCACCATTTTACATATCCCTGCAATAATTGGGTGCTAGTAGATGTATGGTTGTTGGTAGACTCCATATGGTTTAGGATGGGATGCAGTGTATGTGTTTTGCCTTACCTTGCAAGTTAGCTTTGTTCATAATATTGCTTGTTTAATCAGTTTCTTTCTTTCAAAATTTTAGCAAGCCTGTGGAACCTGATCGTCTCTTTGAGTGCCTCCCTGAATCAATGAGACCTTCTGCTACATCACCTGGGAACCAGCATGATTCTAGTGGGAAGAATCATTCCTCGAACAATCATTCCGAGAATCAACCTGAAACAGGAGGTTTCAAGCTTCTTACTCTAATACCTCCTCGAATTCTCCCATTGCTGCATGATCTAGCCCAACAAATGATTCAAGCTGGACAGTCCCAGCAACTGCTTAAAGTTTACAGGTAAGAACTTCATTGTGTGTACAGTAAAAATATGGTGGTGTACTATTACAAATGCAAACCTTTCTATGTTTTTCAACATTGTTAAGAGAATGAAGCTCATCAAATTATGTATCTTTATTTTTCTTTCTATGATAAATGCCAATACATTTGCAGCAGCTCATCCACATCTTTTTCACTTATCCAGGGATACACGTTCTTCAGTTCTGGAGGAAAGCCTGCGCAAACTGGGGGTTGAAAAGCTTAGCAAAGAGGACGTGCAAAAGATGCAATGGGATTTGTTGGAGGCCAAGATTGGAAATTGGATCCATTTCATTCGTATTGCTGTAAGAATTTTGAATTTGTATGACTGTTTTCTTCTCTTAGTTTACATATATAATTATGTTTGAGCACGTGAAAGTCTTTTTTTACCGGAGAAGGTAGTTTTTGACCAAATGTTTGATGGGTTTGATTCCTTTTGAGCAGGTGAAAGTCCTTTTTATTGGAGAAAGGTTAGTTTGTGACCAAATATTTGATGGGTTTGCTTCCCTTCGTGATCAATGTTTTGCTGAATGCACTACTACTAGTATTTCCATGCTTCTGAGTTTTGGGGATGCAATTGCCAATAGCAAGAGATCTCCAGAAAAGCTATTTGTACTTCTGGACATGTATGAGATAATGAGAGAGCTTCACACTGAGGTATTAATGTGTTCTGAATTTTGTTTTTTTTTAATGATCCGTCATATCCTGTTTTGGTTTCATTCCATGCAAGAATGATAAGCTTTTAACACTATTAAAATGATAAGCTTTTAACACTATTAAAAGAGCATATGTTCAATTAAAACATATCATGATCATTAGTGCTTTTATCATTTTGATTTCACTAGGATAATAATTTTATCGACAAGCAAGGCTTTGGTGTGCCAGAGGGATATTTATGGACATGATTTTTTTTTTGCTTGCAGATTGAGTCACTTTTTGGTTGTAAAGCTTGCAATCAAATTAGGGAATCAACAAATGGCTTGACCAAACGGCTTGCACAGACAGCCCAAGAAACTTTTGGTGATTTTGAAGAAGCAGTTGAAAAAGATGCAACAAGAACTGCTGTTGCTGATGGAACAGTTCATCCTTTGACTAGCTATGTGATTAACTATGTGAAATTTCTCTTTGAGTAAGTTCATCTGCCTGTTTTACTGGTATTATGGTTCTCTCAGTTGGGACAGTGCAATGTTTCAGGCATGCAAGTTTCCTGATGTTAGATTCTAATTCATAACTAACACATCATTAACCTGCTTCCCAGTGAGTTAGTTAAAACTCAACTGTGTAAATGTTAAATTCTAAAAAAAAAAAAAAAGTGTAAATGTCTGTAAATTGATTTTCATGTGAACTTAATAGATGAACTAATTTTTAGATCTCTGAATTACTTTTTCCATTGGGACAGAAATCTACATTCTTTCTTGTTGACCATAATAGCATTTTGGTCCAGCAGTGGCAATGCATCATGCCCATGCATGATATCCATTTGCCCTAGATTTGACTGCAGACTTTTGGCTGCAACAGTAACAATATGTACAGCTTAATTCTCTATTAACTGGATCTAGATGCTGAACTTTAATAAAGATTGACTTATGTACTTAGAATTTAACACAATGAATAGCCTTTTGAACTGGTAGTACTATATTCTTTTCCCATCTCTATTTTCTACATTGAATTTATGAAATAGATTTTTAGACATTATTTCTTACCTCATACCTGATACATGGTCATCTTTGCCTTTCTTTATTCTTGTGTCTTCAACTGATTCATATTGCTTCCTTACACCCAGTTTCTGCCTACTGAGCAGTTTGTATATTTCACACTTGTCACAAGTTTGATTATTTTGGATCACATTTTAAGCAAGTTTATATTTGAATATACCTGGTGAATTGCCAATGGAAAAAGAAAATAAAAGAGAAGCCTTTAAATGTATCCCCAGAAACTACTCTATTTCTGCAAAATATATTCATTGATAATGTGCAATAAGTTGGCTCTGCCTTTTTGTGTTTAGCTGTAAGCTGACTTCAAATTGAAGCTATGTGATTGGCTTCGGTGCTTTACCATGGGCTTTAATATGGGCTTATGACAGAAAAAGCTCCTCAGCTTGTTACGTTAAGAGATACATTTCTATGATTATCAAATCCTTTTAGATGTTTCTTTTTCTACCATGCAAATCATCTGTTCTTTTGCTTGAATTGGCCTGACCTCTCGTTATGATAATTATGCTTTGAAAACTTGCTTTTAACAGCTATCAGTCAACCTTGATGCAACTGTTTCAAGAATTTGAAAATAGAGGAGAGACAAGTTCACAGTTAGCTTCTGTGACAATGCAAATAATGCAGGCTCTTCAAACCAATCTTGATGGGAAATCAAAGCATTATAAAGATCCAGCTCTCACACACTTATTTCTCATGAACAATATACACTACATGGTCAGATCAGTACGCAGGTTTGTCATGAACCTGCACCACTAGTTTGTTTCCAGCCTTAAATGTATACAGAGATTAATGATCTCGTTCTCTTTCTTTTCTCTCACTGTATCCCTAGATCTGAAGCCAAGGACTTGTTGGGAGATGATTGGGTTCAAAGACATAGAAGGATTGTGCAGCAGCATGCTAACCAATACAAAAGGAATGCTTGGGCAAAGGTTTGTTTGCTTAGGTGTATTGTTGGAAATGGTTCATAAAAAATGAAATTTGTGCCAATGTTTAGGATTACTTTTTATGAGCTCAAGAAGTTAGGAGGGGGAAATGTCCTTTGTAAAAATTAGAGAATGAGAGAAAACCTTAGAAGAAAAATATTGTTATGCTTATTTTACTAGGCTTATAGTATAATATATATACTAACTATATGGGACAAACCAAAAACCTAGTGTTAGCCTAACTAATACAAAATAAGCTATATATACAATTCAACACTCCCCCTCAAGCCGGAGCATACAAGTCATATGCGTTGAGCTTGTTACAAATAAACCCAATAAGAGGACCCTGTAAAGATTTATTGAAAATATCTGCTAGCTGGTCATTAGAGCTGACATAACTAGTAGCAATACAGCCCGATAAGACCTTCTCTCGTATAAAATGATAGTCAATTTCAATGTGTTTGGTCCTCATGAAATACTGGGTTGGAGGCAATATGAAGTGCAACTTGATTATCAAAAAGAAGCTTCATTTGTGACACTTTTGCAAATTTTAACACATGAATCAACTATTTGAACCATAGGATTTCACAGGTTACCAAAGCCATAGCACAATATTTTACTTCTGCACTTAATCTAACAACAATTGCTTGTTTCTTGCTCTTCTAAGATACTAGATTACCTCCAACAAAGATGCAATATCTTGAAGTAGACCGTCTATTAGACGAGTATCGTATCCAATCAGCATGTCTAATCACTTGTGTATTATCCCTGTTCTCATACAATAGTCCTTTGCCTTGTGCCCCTTTGATATATCTCAATGACTATCAATCACATGGAGACTGTAAGAATTGACTAACGACACTAATTGCGAAGGAGATATTAGGCTGAGTAATAGTAAGATATTTGAGGTTGCCAACTAATCTCCGATACCTCCCTGGATCTGCAAGAGGCTTCCCCTATTTTGGTAAAAGTTTTAAATTAGGATCCATAGGAGAGTCTATAGGTCTACAATCTAACATGCTAGCTTCTTCTAGAATATCCAATGCTTACTCTCTGAGAAATAACAACACCAAAGCTAGACTGTGCAACTTCTATACCAAGAAAGTACTTGAGTAATCCCAAATCTTTGGTCTGAAAATGACTAAATAGGTGTTGCTTTAGTTGATCAATACCATCTTGATCACTACCAGTGATAACAATATCATCAAAGACAACAAGATAAATGCATTCCCCCTGTGACGAATGTCTATAAATAAAATGATCAGACTCAGCTTGAATCATACCAAACTCTTACAAGACAGCATTAAAGCGACCAAATTGTTTCAGACCATATAGTGAGTGACGAAGTTTACAAACCAAACCAGACAGCCCCTGAGCAACAAAGCCAGGTGGTTGCTCCTTATAAATTTCCTTCTTAAGTTCATGTAAAAAGGCATTCTTAATGTCCAACTGATGTAAGGGCCAGTGCCGCATAGCAGCCATAGATAGAAACAGTTAGACAGAAGACATTTTGGCAACAGGAGAAAATGTATCATCAAAGTCCAGCCCATAAATTTGGGTATATCCCTTTGCCACCAAATGGGCCTTGTAACGATCAACTATACCATCTGGACCAACCTTAACAGTATAAACCCAATGACACCCAACAGTAGAATGACCAGGAGGCAAAGGAACCAAATCCCAAGTACCATTATCATGTAAAGCAATCATCTCTTCTACCATAGCTTGTTGCCACCTAGAATTTGAAAGTGCCTCACCAACAATTTTAGGGATAGAAACAGAAGATAAAGAATACACAAAAGCAAAATAGGGTGAAGACAAGCGATGATAACTAAGGAAAGTGTAAATGGGATGAGGGTTACGAGTAGATCGTGTACCTTTTCGAAGAGCAATAGGAAACTGATCAACAATGGGTAGGGCCTCAGCTAGTTGGGATGCTGAGGTAAGGTTTGAGTCAGAGATGTCATCTGGTGCAGAAAGAGCAACAGCGTCAGAAGTAGTATGTAGATCCGGAGTAGGAGAGGAGTAGATGTCTACAGAAGGTTGAGACGGAGGGCGACGATGATACACTTGTAGTGGTGTAGAAGGTAGAATAGTTTCTTGTGATTGAATAGGCACAAAAGGAGGAGCAGGAAGAATTTCAGACATCGAGTGACTCTCAGAAGAATGAGAAGGAAAGAATGGAGATGTCTCAAAGAATGTAACATCAACAGAAATGAAGTAATGTTGAGTAGCTGGAGAATAACACTTGTAACCTTTTTGAAGACGGGAGTAACCAAGGAAAGCACATGTGGTGGAACGTATAGAGAGTTTATCCTAACCAGGGACAACGTTATGTACAAAACAAGTGCAACCAAAAACTCAAAGAGGAAGAAGATATAACGGTTAATTGGGAAACAGGATAGAATAAGGAGTCTTGTGCTGTAAAACAAAAGAAGGCATCTGGTTAATCAAGTAAGATGTAGTGAGAACGACATTAACCCAAAAACGAAAGGTAACCTGATGATATAAGAGAAGGGTACGGTTAGTTTCAACAAGAGGTCTATTTTTGATCAGCCACCTTATTCTGTTGTGATGTATAAGCACATGAGGATTGATGGAGAATTCCTTTTGAAGACATAAAAGTATTAAAGGGAACAGAGAAGTATTCTTGAGCATCATCACTACATAAAAAACAGATGGATGATTAAATTGGTTCTAATTTCAACACAAAAAGATTCAAAGATAGACAACAATTCTAAACAACTTTTCATTAAAAACAACCGAATGCAACGAGAGCAATCATCAATAAAGGTTACAAAATATTGAAAGCCTAAAACTGAGTTGACACAATGAGGACCGCAAACATCATAATTAACTAACTTAAATAATCATCTGTCCCATACCTCAATCCTGAATAAGTACATAATCACAGTCAAAGATAATAGAACAATCCAAGGCACGTGTAAGTGTGCTAACAGAAACCAAATTAAATGGATAGTGAGGAATATAAAGGATAGACTCCAAAGGCAACGAGGGAAGAGGATGAGCACGACCTATAGCTTTAGCAACTGTTTTGGATCCATTAACTAAAGTAACAGAAGGTAAAGAAGTGGCAGTAGCAAATTGTGAAAACATACGGGGGTTACCAGAAATGTGGTTTGAAGCACCTAAACCAAGTAACCAAGGTCTTAAGGAAGATGATTGAGAAAGGCACACAACCGAATTACCAGTGTGAGCAACAGTGACTAAAGAGGCGGTAGAGGAACAGAATTGTTTGAACTTGAGGTACTCTTCATAATCAGCACCAGTAAGAGTTAAGGATAGCGGTGACTGGGCATCATACTGAGAATCTTCATAATGAGCAACGTTGGCCTAAGGAGGATGGCCATGTATCCTGTAACATTTCTCCTTCATATGTCTCCAATTATCACAATAATTACATTTGGGGCGATTACTCCGATTACCCCCACGATTATCCTTCTGTTTACCTTGACCATTTTCCTATGCTTGAGAAGCTAATACTCTGATTACCCCCACGATCATCGTTTTGTTTAACTTGACCACTATCCTGAGCTTGAGAAGCTAAGACTAAATTGTCACCAATATAAGCACTCGATATTGTAGGAATCGATGAAACACGAAGAAGGTGAGCAAAAACATCATCCATAGTGGGCACAGAAGGACTAGCAAGAATTTGGTCATGAATTGGAGTAAGTTCAAGGCCCAGAGTGGCAAGGGTACAAACCATAAAGAACTTATCCCTTTGAGCTAGATCCTCTGACGCAGTCTGACCTGCAAGTAAAAAAGAATTATACTCAACTTTGATAAACGCCATCCGACCAAGAAACTCTAGAATTGTCATACCCTACCGTTGCAAATTAATCAATTCAAACAATAGAATATAGGCCTTGGATGTTGTTAGATAAAGAGTTTTTGCCTAATTCCAAAAGTCATAGCAATTTGTATAATTGGTATAAATTGGGTGAAGAGAAGAGTCAATTGTTTGCCACAGGAGACTACACAAGGCATCAGTTCTCAGCCATGCCTCTTTGTCTGCTTTCACATCTTTAGCCTTGGTGATCAGATGATCTTTCAAACCTTGACTCATACACCACAATTCAACGCTTTTTGACCAAGAGACATAATTAGAGCTTCCCATCAACTTATCTGTAGCAATTGTTAGAGACGGAGAGAACATGCTCGAAAAAGGACCCAACTTGTTTGACAAATCAGCACTCGACTTGTTTGGATCAAAGGCAGCTCCAAGAAGGATCCAAAGGAATTGAAAAGTGCAGAAAATGATGCAAAACAAGTGCGGAAACTGACTGGAATAAGCACAGAGGCGCATGGGCGGCGGTCAGGTAGCGAGTGCAGCGGCGATTAGGCAACGGACGGCGACGGAAAGGTGGCTGAATTTCAGGGATAGGCCGGCCATGACCTCCTGATTCCAATGGTGTGGGTGGTGACTTCAACCAGTCACTGGTTTGGCGAGATTTGGTTCCGAAAGGTGTGACAGCGCAATGGACTCCGGCAGCGATTGGCAGCGCGATTCTGACGACAACACTTTGGGGTTAGGTTGACGGAAGGATCTCAAACACGGTGATGTGGTTAGATTTTCCAACAGCCACTGGAGAGAAGGGGATTGACCTAAGAAGACGCTAGAGGAGAGAGAAGAAAAAAAAAAAATCTGCCGTCTTTTTTTAACCTAGCTTTGATACCATGTAAAAATTAGAGAATGAGAGAAAACCTAGAGAAAAATATTCTTCTGCATATTTTACTAGGCTTATAGTATAATATGTATACAGTAACTATATGGGACAAACCAAAAGCCTAGTGTTAACCTAACTAATTCAAAATAAGCTATATATACAATATATACAATTCAACACCCATAAGCTGTTGACTCTTAAGAATCCAAACCAAGTCACTTGGCTAAGTAGGAGTAGGTGCCAATACCATTGCATTTCTTCATCACGCGGATGAAATTGTATGACACATAACACGATTTGAAATAGAGTAATGAAATTGTATGGAATAATTTAGCATAAAACTAGAGGAAATGAAATGCATATCAACAACAAGAAAAAGTTTGACGCAACTGAAATCCTGTTCTTGTATCAGAAGGTTTGCTATTGTATGTTTCATTCACTATACTAGGCTCTTGGACCTAGATACTATACATGGTAAAACCTTTTGTCTTGCTTCTAGTAAACCAAAAATTCTTTTTCTGATTCTAAGAGCCTGATGTTAGACATTCTTAAAATTAGAGTGGAGTGATGTGTAAAGCAAAATGGGTAAAATGACAATCATATTATAGAAGCAGCATGATTTCCTGTGTTTTAGAAGAAATGCTATGAAATTTTTTTATGGAAAATCTCCATCTTTCTTTTCCCCCTTCTTTTTTATGGCCTTGGCAGGGTCAACCTGTTGTCTTATCACAGGCAACAGGATCTATTTAGAACCTGATGGAGAATGGGATTAGCTTAAGCATTGATGTGTGATAGCATTTATTCTCCTTGTTATTTTTGTATTAGGTTGGGGCTATTTTCCTTAATAGTCAGTTTTTGTTAATTTTATGCATCTGTCAATTTCCTTCATGGGAGTTAAATTAATATAGGCTTATTTTAAAGAGTTCTTGTTTAGGTTAGGATTAATTGCTGTTAGGCGAAATATAAAGTTGATTCTTTAGTAGGATTAACTGGGCAAGTCTGCATGTTTTGATTTTAAGTTCAGTGTATGGAGGAGAAGAAGAGTGACTTTTTTGGAAACTCTGAATTTCAGCCTTGGGAAGTAAGAGTTGAATACTAGAATTGGGAGTGATGTGTAAACCCTAGAGCTGATTTTTGAATCTATACGCACGAGACTAATTCTTTTGATTTTCCAAGATGTGATTCGTAGTTTCTTGAACAAACCTTGATAGTTGTTCCTAGACCTGTTCCTATATTTTAATTATGTAAAATTCCACCTAAATTCTAAATTCTAGCAAAACTAAAAAGTTCCTACAGCCCTAGATTTGCAGTTCATATGTACTATTATCAAATAGTTGGTGTATTCTGTGGCCATCCTACATCAGAGACTCAGAGATTGATTCTTTTCACAGCCTGATAATGTTAAGCAGCATTCATGTTTTGATTCCTTGCACTAATTCTTCAACTGGAGAAATTTTTGAGTAATTGAGTAGAGTTGTTAGCTATGCTGTATTACAGTCACTTTAAATGATGGTGTTTACATAACTGGATTTCACCTTAACTTGGAGCTTGCAGATACTTCAATGCCTCTCAACTCAAGGCCTGACGTCATCTGGGGGAAGTGGCTCCGTGCCTGGTGAAGGAGGAAGCGGGAGTGGAGCCTCAAGAGGTCAGGTTAAGGAGAGGTTAGCATCAGATGAACTAATGGAAACCATTTTTTAGTGTTTAAGTGGTTTTTACAGAGCATTTTTCATAGAAACTTTTGACCTGGATGGAGAGCAATTCCATGTTTCAGGTTCAGGAGCTTCAACATGCAATTTGAGGAGCTTCATCAAAAGCAATCTCAGTGGACCATTCCTGATACTGAGTTACGGGAGTCTTTAAGACTTGCAGTTGCTGAAGTCTTGTTGCCTGCTTACAGATCTTTTGTAAAACGCTTTGGGTATGTTTCTTCTAATAGAACATTTACATCCGTTTGTTTCTTTTATTTAAGTTTCTAGATTAGATCATATATTAGATTAATATTTTTTTTCCCCTTTTGATATTGCCCTCATATATCTGTTCATATCTACATAACCTCAATATGTTTATGATGTATACCGGCATCTAATTCATGTCATGTTACAGGCCTTTGGTTGAAAGTGGGAAAAATCCCCAAAAGTATATAAAGTACACACCGGAAGATCTGGAAAGGATGTTGGGTGAATTTTTTGAGGGTAAGACCTTAAATGATTCTAAACGGTAAATCTGTTAACATCTTGGAAGCTCTAGCATTATGCCACAGTCGTTTGTTGATTTAGTGTTCAAATAGCTACTACTAGAGTGATGGTGGCAATGGTTGTGTATATTAACTACTTCTGTAAAGATGATGAATAAGCAAAAGGAAAGGTCTCAGTTGGAGAGGAAAATAAGTTGATTGTTGCTAAACCCATAAATCAAATGCTCTGTCAAAGTTATTTCTTCCTTTATTTTTTTTTTTTCTTGCATTCAGATCAAGGTTATAAGTTTTTTGTGGAAGAATTCTGGGTCTGGCATGAAGTATCCATAGCCATTTTGCAAGAAAACTATATATCATTAATGAAGGTTGTAATGTTATAAGCCTAATGATGATGGGACAAAATGAGATAGTACAACAGGGTCGATCTTTCCTTGAGAAATAACATGTCCTTGTAAATTATGCACGAGAATGAGTATTGGAACAACCCTAATACTAACTCTAATACGAAGCAGTGTGAAATACGTGCTAACATTAAATAGTAACCAACGTCATTTTTGTTTCGTAACTTCCTTTGTAAAAACATGATCAGTCTGAAGCTTGTTATATGCATCACTTCGACCTCTCTCAACTTTGGGAAGGACTGATCCGTATCTCTCTGGCAAGTCTGAAGCATTTTTTAATACCTTTTTCTACCTCCTCCATTTTTTGACATCTTCACACTGTAAGTGACTTTTAGTATCTTTTACGAAGTTGTTTTTTGAGTTTCTTATCTTCCAAATGACCCTAAAATGGACAATGGTAGAGAATGCTGCATTTAATTTCATGTTCATCTCTTAAAAAAATCACCTACAAGACAATGAACGACACATAGAAATACATCCTATGATCCATAAAAAACCTGCTTTAGAAGTCCAAATACTAAGTTATTTAAATAACATATAAAATCTAAATGTATCAAATTCTCCCATACTTGACTCATTACTGGTCTTTAATCAATCAATAATAAATAAACCCTAACTACTAACCTAAACTCAACAAAAACAAGAAATAATTCTACTTTTGTATGCTTACGGTAACCTTTAGCATATTCTATAGGCCTTTAAACCTTTAAGTTTCCCTAGTGGAGGAGTTATATTCTCCTAAGGATTTACTTAAATGATACCTATAAATATTGACCTAAATTCTTTTGTTAACTTTATAACATAAGATGTACGTATCCAATTCTCAATTGAATTGTAGAAATTAACACATAATATTTCCTAAGTAGATCCCTATACAAAAAGACAAAATATGCATTATTCTACCTCCTCTATAATGTTCAAATGCTTTAAATTTGACAATTTCTCTATAAGGTATCGCTTATTGCCATAAGGGTTTGAAATTTAGATGAGAAATACTTATCATCTTCTTATAATAGTGAACTTCCTATAAGCTTGAAAATCATCTGATATCCACTACTTATATACAAGAAAAAAAATTTAAAGGACTTTGAATAAGATTGTAATGGGGTTAAAGGGTTAAGTAGGCTATAAAGGATAGGGAATAGAAGAGACAAAAATATTCACAATTAGTAGAGCAATGACAAGTAAATCAAGAAAAACATTAATTCTCTTTCCACTAACTGCTTGTATTCATATAATTAACCCTTTTTCCTTTATTCTTTTTAAACAAAATAATCCATGCCAATTGATTTTCAAACACTTTATTTTATTTTTCTTTCATATTTTTCTTTTTTTAACATTTTGAATTGGCATGAGATTTTCCTTTTTAAATTGCTTTTTTTATATACTTCGTTGTATACCCTATAATTATTTCATTGCACCCTATTCTCATAAACATCAAAATATAAGTAAAAGCTCTGCTATCACGACTAGGAACCACATCAGGCACATGACAACCGCCGCATGCCCAAGCTAAGGATACTCATAGTATCCTTAACCTGACTATGCAAAGTTAATCGAATATCCTTTGAAAACATTTGAATAGCACAATAGCTCTATTTTGAAAATCCAAAAACTCAATTAAAATATCTGTAAATTAGTTTTAAATGTACTATTTTAAACGTACTTTTATATTCACATTAAAAACTCTACCACAACATCTGTACTTTTAAATCCACTCAAGAACAATCTCAATGACAGTACCAAAGGTTCATACATAAGGTCTTTTACAAACTACAAGGCAGTCAAGAGTTAATTTATAAAATCATAAAATATATTATCATAACCAACCTAATAAAAAAATAGTTCATGAGTTACTATACAACAAAAGGACAAAATTGAGACAACCCACATGTAGTAATGCCCCAAAAATGTCAAAAAATTGCACGATATACTTAGAGCTTCAAGCTCACTAAATTGACCTGCATGGCTGGAAAACGGATGAGGTGAGTATACTATGTAATCAATGAGCAGGAAAAATATATATTACAAATATAACTCGATACACTGTGTAAATAACCTATGAAGCGAACATACATGACATAGAAACACATAGACCTAGCTTATGACTCAACATATACTGGTTAGGAACCACATAGGCCTAGCCTATTAATCACTCATCCGATAAACATAGGTTCTAGTTCCAGTAAACAAAAGCAGAAAAACACCACATGTATAAATCAAATCTCTTCAAAAAATAAATATCAGAATATGCTAAAACAATCATGTGTGTCACCACTAGTTGGCCAAACTAGTGTGCACACCCATCAATTCCTGGTGTTGGTTCGACTTTCATCCGTGGTGAGTCCGAACTACAGTCGACAAGAGCATTATCCTAGGTGATGACCTTGTCGGAGTCCAGACCCTAAGTGTGGAATCACCTGCAAATCTTGTAGAAAGGTGTTAATATGGGGACTTGACTTTTATATACCAGCATTAAGGGTACAGGGGTCGCTTAATCTATTATACCTAGCACACGATTGGCCAATCGTTACCTTACCAATCACAATAATCATATACAAATATTAAGTACTAAAATCAAGTAGGAAACCATGGCTTTATTTGTAGATCCAATCGATAAAATGGAACCTTGCTATGGCTCTTAGCCAAAAGAGAACATATACACGCAACATACATGACTTAGTTATGCATATGTAAATTCCAAAACATTATTTTATGCAATAAAAGTCATCTTTTACACTCTAAGTGCAATGTTGTTCAAAAATGTAGTTTTAGAAATAAAACATTGTCCTTTGCACTTCAAGTGCAGGATGGTTAAAAAATAATATCATTTCTCAAAATATGTAATAAAAACATCAGTTGCACTCCAAGTATAAGAATTATAAAACAATGTCGCTTATTAAATACATAAGTATACTAGCATACATTTGAGATTCAGTTCTAATATGCATTACTTAGGTTCAAAATTCACATACAAGTAATCATTCATGTCTTAGGATGTTCTAATCCCATTTGAGAGATATAGTTTTCCCAACTTACCTCAAAAGAAGGTGTACACTCCCTTGACTTCAATAATCCTTGTTATGAGCTCCTTGATCCACAACTCCTGAGCCTTTATACATACATATACACAATGTGTTAAGTCAAACCAGACTTCACGTATTAAATAATTTTGATGACAAACAAAGAGAAATATACAAAAGAAAAGTAGATGGACGCATGAAAATAGAAGAAGTAAAAATCAGCTTAAGTAAAAGAAAAG
>JANITW010000004.1:47874671-47885402 GCA_027564335.1 Erythroxylum williamsii | reverse complement strand
CGCTACAAAGGCCTTGGAGCCGGAGTTTGGTGGACATTTGACCTGACTCCTTGCCATTTTAGCTTTTTGACTTTTTTCCTAATCATACACGGAATAAAATCTATTATAACATCTATAACTCACAACTCATAAATACCAAAATATAATTAATTATCAAAGAAGTTGTTAAATAAAGTTTAACTATAAAAAAAAACTAACCTTTGTAACTGATTGCTCCCAATACTCGCACAAATCCATCCACTCGGCCACTGTGACAGAATCCGGCTTCACGTCCTTTCCGTGCTTGGTAAAATGCTTTTTTAGATTATACCTTTGATCTTTAGACCTTAAAGAAAGAAACCTCTTCACAGCAGCATGTACTTCGTTATCAGTCCTCATTCCCTTGACGTCTAGCTTTTGCTGCGAAAAATTATAAATTATTGGTCAATGCTTTAAGCATGTGAAAAACACGTACAAATAGGATTAGTTTAGAATACTTACGTCTAACTTATCAAATGCAATGTCCAACTATATTGATTTATTAATGGTGAGTGGCCAAGATAAAATGTGCTTGGGCGTGGAATTTTTGGAAGGAAACAAAAAATTATATGAAGTTATATGCAATTAACAAAATATTGACAGAACAAGCAAAGATCATCATAACTTAATTTTTGGATGGTTCAAAAATTAAGTTATGAATATTTTGTTAATTGCATATAACTTCGTATAATTTTTCGTTTCCATATTAAATTGTACACTCGAATTCTATATAGATTATAGAAGATTACTTGTTTTCATTTTTATTGTCTTTTCACAATAAAACTGTTAACATAAATTCATCACATAATGTCGATGTGACAATTAGTTTCTAATGGCAAAAATGAGCTTGGATGGGAGGAATGTGGTAGAATTCTCCCGGATGAAGAATAAATCGATGAATAGCTAATCTCCTTATCAAAGTCTAATCACTGTTTTCCTTCAATGGTTGATCTTCTTCTTCAAGGTTTTTAATATCATCTGAATTACGTCTCTTTATTTATTATATGTATCCTATTTTTTGATAGGAAGCTATTAGATGAATGTCTGATTGTATATGCTATGTGTTGTGTAAAACTTCCTTAAAACTTACAGAGAATATAGATGAAAATGGAGGCAGTGGAGATGTCTCGAGGGCTCATATAAGATTAGGGAAAATGGTTGATTTGGAATAGTTGTCGATTATAAAAACTATGTTTGTTCATTGTGACGATGATGGGGTCATTCAATCAGGTATGCATATGTTCAAATTTGGGTTTCTTATACCATTTGATTTAGCTTTTTAATTTCTATAATGTTTGTTCCTTAGGTAAAACGCATGGTATATGCTGTTCATCTAATTTAGTGATTCATACTACATCTAGGAAATCATTTATTATATCTTCTTCTAATTTATTTAAAGCCAAGAAATTATTAGAAGAGGGTATTAATAAACAAACTTCTGGGGGAAGATTTTTCATTATTTCAATTGATGCCTTTGAACATGCAAGGAGCCTTCTTAGGAATCCAGACATAGGGAACTCTTTTATCTTATCTACTTAGTCTCATGTCACTTAAAATCTAGACAATATAGACAAAAAACTTTACTTATTGTTTGCCTGTAAGAATTGTTAAATTTCTAATTATAATCGTATATTACACACCATATATCATTATATTATATTACTTACCATATATCAATATTTATTTTTTCTGTCATAATCATATATCATTATATTACAAATTTCATGTTAAAACTATTTGAAAATATTGTGACACCATATAAAATTGTCAAATCATATAATTTAAAAGAGAAAAATAAAAAAGTTTAAATCAATGTAATATTAATTAATTTTGAGTTTATAGTTTTATACATTATTGAAATGATTTGACATTTTTGTTAACTAAATTTATTTCTACACTTACAATCCTTGTCAACAATATTAAATTTGAATTTTTTAAATATGTTATTAAGTAAAAAACTGATCAAGACAAAATTAGTCAATTCATAATTATAAATAAGAGAGTTATTTTGTTATTGCTTTTGGCAATAATTTAAAAAAATCATTACCAAAAGTCTTGCTTTTGTGATGATTTAAAAAGTCATCAAAAAAGGAAAACAATAATCCTTATGATAATTCCAAGAAAGCATCAAAGGCTTGTAATTAGTAACACTTTTGTAAAACATCTTAAAATGCAAAGGCTTGACTTTTTTAAAAATCCTCTCTAAAAAATGACTTTTAGCGATGATTGTGAAATCATCACCAAAAAAGACATAGCAAAAACTCAACTTTTTTATAGTGATAGCTTCTAGGCAATGCTTACTCTTAACACATGTTGTAAAAGAGTGACAAATAAAAGGATTAGATGATCCAAGGATAAGAAGTCAAGTGCATATTGTTACAAATATAAACTATTCTTAGATAATCAACTCTTTGGTAGATTTGATAGTAGTTTAGAAAGCTATATCATGTTCATCGAATACAATATTATTTTATATGTATGCTCCATCATTACCTTTGGTCAGAGGCCTCGGGAAATACCAGATCTTGTGTTTAGGAACAAATTATCCATCAGAGATCAGGAAAAACAAAGCAAAATTGGAGTGTAAATTTTAACTATGCTAGCCGAGACACATAACCCCTTTCTCTTTGCAGACACCAAATCTCAAAGGTTGCCTCTTAAGAATCTTACACTTCCAATCTTTCCCCATTTTAATGACCTCAAACAGGATCTATGGTATAAGACTTTTTGATACATAAGATCCTCTTGAAGAGGCAAGTGTAGAGCATACTTGTCTTTCTGTATGAGAGTAAGTAGGGAGGTTCCATAAGCCATGAATACATTAACGACCTTGTTCATCTTTCTTTAACCCTCTCTATAATCAATCTTCCTTCTAGTATGAAACATACTTTATCTAATCGTATACAACACCCTGTCGAAATAACCCATCTCCCTGAAGAAAATCGTATTTCTGATACTTCTTTACCTTTTATTAACCCTTACAATATATATTCTCGTGATCATTCTTGGACAAGAAGCACAAGAACCATCCTCTCAGCACACCATCCTAAAGTAAAAGAAATTGTCTAGAGTTCTCATTTAGAACATTATGGTTTGCAAGCAACTTCAGTAGAATAGTATGTAAAACTCAAGAACCCAAAAGAGCCCATCTCTCTTTAGAGAGTGCAGAACCATGCACGTCTTTATGTTAGAGCTATTCACCTTGTTCTTACCCTCCATGGAATAAAGGAAATACCTACTATAACCAGGATATCTCTTTTAGACACTACCTATATGACGTACCAAAATGCATTAATTGGTACCCTATTGACAACTCTCAACAATGGAAGTGTCATCCTCACCATTGCCCCTGATTTCAATATTAGACTAGATAATCCCACTTTGTCTAAACAACTCTAAGTTTAAATCTAGATCACTGGAGTTGAGTAAGATCCTAGAGCCGTCATGGCTACTCTTCACTACTAAATGATCTATCATCTACAGAAGTATGCCATAGATCTTAATTTCCTAAAATCCACATCAGATGGCTTGTAAATGGTAGCAAATAGAGCTCATGATCATATTACCATCATCTAGATCCCAAAGTTGTTACCATTAGTGGAGCTTGAAAAGTTGATGCCAAATAAATGGATCACTAACTACCAAAAGTGTTCCATGCTCCTCATAGGCAATCCTTTCACACCCCCACTCCAGATATTCTCAAAACTTTACACGATGGAACTATGAAATCCATCTACACAAGGCCTAATAAAGATCAACATAGACCCTCTCATAGATCAAGCCCTATTTTAATGCTTCAAATAGTGTTCTCACATAAAGAAGGCAAAGATGGACCTCCGATCCATTCTTTCAAATCAGATAGAGAACTTGTATATGTTAGCCATCATCGTGGACATTATGTCTAGGATGTAGTTCCCTCTATGTGCAAACCAAACTATGAAGTATGCCTGAACCCTAATTCAGAAAATGATTATGATGAGCTTTATAATCGATGATGAAGGAAGAAGAAGAAGAAGAACAAAAGAAAGGAGATTTATAATTGTCAACCTACTTAATAATTTCACTATCAACATGAGGATCATGATGATGATTCTGAACCTGGGATTGAGAATTCAAGACCAAGACCTATAAGTATTCGTGAAATGCTCAAAGTTGTTGATAAGGAACATTTGATATATCTAGAGTCAATCTCCAAAGATCCTCAGCCGGTTATTCTTTCTATTCCAATTGTTCCTACTCCAACCATTCCATACATAATGGTTAATCCTTATGAGGAAGATTTTCCTCCCCTGGAAAGGCTTACAAATGACCAACAAAGGGTTATCTTTAACCCATACATTGCTCATGAAATAATGCTTTCAAATCCTGTTGATGAAACTTTCAACTAGCAGACTGATAATGCTTTGGCCTAGAATAAAGCCCTTTAGTGTATTGATTCCAAACTTGATGGTTTGTCTCCACAAACATAGACTACTCACCAACAAGTTGATATAGTAGTTGCACAAATCCAAAAAATGTACAAATCTTTCAAAGTTCAAATGTGTTAGCCCTGATTGTACCACCAAAGAGCAAGAACTCAAAATGGTGAAAGAGATCCTTCAACGAATAAAAGTTGACATGTAGAAAGAACGATCTAAGCCTATTTATGGAGCCTATCCTACATCTTTACTAGTTAACCAACTTTTTTATCCTTCATCAACATACCTATCCCACCAATCTATTCTCCACCAACATATCCTGAAACTAATGATTATGAAAAAGGTATTCAAGTTTAATTATCCTTTGATTAGGTAGTATATCCATCCTACCACCGCTAAGCCCAAATCAACCAAATAAAAGCCTAAGCCTAAAAAGCCTCCTGAGCCATCACCTTCATATACTAAACCTACTAATCCATACCCTAAATCAACTAATCCATGGAACAAACCTTTACAAATATAGTCCACCATCTTCTACACCAAAACCACAACCTTCCCACTCTACTGGCATAGACAAAGCTCCTCATATAGAGTTCATAATAACTATTACACCAGCATCTACTCCTAAGGTATCTGATGAAGGATGCCCCTCTGAGCATTATAGCATCTTTGAACAATCATCTGCAGTGGTTGAACCATCTAAAGTGTTTGAATCATCTTCAGATGAATCTAAACAGTTTACTGAGTTGACAGATCTAGCTCAAGTCATGATGACCATGCCTAAACCTATGAAAGTTGAGCCATAAATCAATGAAGTTAAGTCCACAGGAACTGAACCCTTTAGACCTTCACCATCACCAGTAGGAACACCACCAATTAGACCTACTTCTGGACTATAGTTTACATTCGATGATCTTCCACCTAGAAAATGGAGAGAGTGTCTCCGTGAATTTAGTTCTTAGATTAATTAGCAAATGAATTAATCAAATAATTCTTTAAAGGATATTTTGTCTGAGTTTACTTCTCATTTTACTGATACATTATGAGAATGGTGGTAAAGTCTTGATGAATATCACAAACTTCAATTCATACAAGTCACATCTACTAGATTACTTCTTGGAGTAATTCATAAAGAGTTCATTGGTGACTTTTAGCTCATCGACAAACATGTCAGATAAGAATATTTCAATGATGTTACTCTCCGTTATACTTTTATTTCTCTTCTTCCAGAAGAATTACAACCTGAGTTACAAAGGACCATTGCTACACTTCGAAGAGGTATAAAAGGTATATCTCTTGGAGAAATATATCAACTCGCCTTAGCCTCTCTTAACAAGCTATGTGATCAATAACTATTTTTCAAAACAATGATTAAAGGTGATCCTCTATTAAATAAAGTGTGTAAAAATCCATATTTGACAATTAAGTGTAAGGAGAAAAAAGATTGTGAGTGTTATATGAAAAAGAAACATCATCATAAGATCTCCTACAAGAAGTTCCACAGATCCCATATGTCTCCTAAAGAAGGTTACAAGCCCTTTAGAAGAAAGAAACACTGACAATTTGTCCATTTCTTCAAAAGGAGACCACTAGATCATTTGTAATATCACACCTTCTAAAATTGTTAAGAGATTAAACTGTTAGATCAAGTCATATGAGTTATTTTATTTATAAATTTATGAGGTGCATTTCATTCACATGCATAATATTCGTATACACATATGAATCATGATTTAGAAAACATTGCAAGATAGTTTATGTACTTAATTGACATATTTCGGAATATGGAACAAAAATGAACGTGATATGAATGTGCATTCCTAATGTTTTGCATTTTGATTTACCAATAACATGAATTAATGGATTATAATTAGTGAATTGGGAATTTATTGTTACAATTGAGTGATTGATGAGGTGATATGTGCATTTAGTTTAAGAAAAATGTTAAAGAACAAGACAAATTTATTCATGGGAATTTAGGTTGATTAGGCCTATGAAATGGTGACATGTGGCATTGAGAATAAGTAACAAATGGCTCAATTAAATGGATGATAAGTGGCTTGAGTATAATTGCAACAAGAGGCCCTTTAATTTTGTGAAAAATGACACTTTATACTTGAGACATGTGGAGCTTTAGAATGATGACATATGTAGCTTTACAAATGATGAAATATGTAGCCTTACAATTGGTGACATGTGTAGCCTTACAAGTAGTGACATATGTAGGCTTAAATGAGTAACATGCGGAGCCTAAAGTAAATGACACATGGACCAATAAAATAGTAACATATGGACTAATAGAAGGATAACATATGGTCCCATAGAATGGTAACACATGGACTAATGGAATGGTGACACATGGATTAGTTTGACCTTCTTGAATTTTCTAGAGAAAATGGATGAAAATGCAATAAAAGTATGAGTGAAGGTCTACAATAAGGTTAGAAGAGGGAGAAAAATGAAAATGAGAAGAGAAGGAGAGAAAAAGGGGAAGAGAAGAGGAGAAGGAAAGAAGTTATCAAGGTAAGTTAAAATTTTGGTTTCAATTTCATCTTTTTCTTTCGATTTGTCTTTCATATTCTTCAAGCACTAATTTGAAGAAACTCAAAGAATGAAAGTTGGTATAGGTATTAACTTGACCTCTGTGAAAGTGGCTTGGCAAAATAGTGACTAGAGTTAAAGTTATGCTTGTTTCCCTAATACTGCCTGTGATAGACCCCTATGCAAGAACCTTGTATTATTTCCTAACTTTTGAGGACCTTAAAGTCTGAATTAGTGAAAGTGTAAAACATAAAAAATGATTGTTAATGTCTTATTAATTCTTTTGTGAAATAGTTTTGTTTGGAGATCTATTGATAATGCTTTATTATGGTTTGAATATTGGTTGCCAGTCTGTTTCTTACCAGAAAGAGGATAGAATTTGGATGGAGATTATATATTAAAAGGAGATATTGGTTGTGTAATTTTTAGATATATTAATACTAATGAAGTCTAGTTTCAGGCGGGCCAATAATCATGACATTTGGATTTTTGTAGAGAAAGTTATGATTAAAAGAAGACAACTTATTTATAAAGGAATATTAGGAAGAAAAGGATGCAAACATTGCACATACGATTAGCTTATCTTGATGGTTGAGGAGATATTGAACTGAATTAGTAAGTGAATTATTGACCTAGTGAAATATGTTAGAATAACATTTATGATGATTGATTAGGGATGAATTTGGTTTTGGTGGTGTCCAAATATGAAATACATGTGTGAGTAGTTACTACATTGTTTATTTGTATGTATAAAGGCTCAGAAGCTGTGAATCAAGGAACACCTTCTTTTGAGGTGAGTTGAGATAACAATATTTCTCAAATGAGATTAGGACATCCCAAGACATGCATGATGACTTGTATGTGAATTTTGAACCTAAGAAATGTATAGTAGAATTGAATCTCGAATAGATGCTAGTATACTTATGTATTAAATAAACGACATTGTTTTTAATAATTCTTTGAACTTGGAGTGCAACTAATGTTTTTATTACGTATTTTGAGAAATGATATTGTTTTTAACAAATATGCATTTGAAGTGCAAAGGACAATGTTTTATTTTCTGAAACTATATTTTTGAACAACTTTGCACTTGGAGTGCAAAAGATGACATTTACTGTATGAAATAATGTTTTGGAATTTACATATGCATAATCAAGTCATGTATGATGTGTGTCTGTGTTTTCTTTTGTATTAGAGCTATGGCAAGGTTCCATTTTAGCTGTTGGACCGATAAATAAAGACATAGTGCCTTACTTGATTTTTGTACTTAATATTTTTATATGATTTTTGTGATTGGTGAGATAACGATTGGCCAATCTTGTGATAGGCAAAACATATTAAGCAATCCCCATGACCTTGATGCTGATATATAAAAGTCAAGTCCCCATATCAACACCTTTATACGGGACTTGCGGGTGATTTCACACATAGGGCCTGAACACTGACAAGGTCATCACCTAGGGTCATGACGCTTTTGTCAACTATAGTTCGAACTAACCACAGATGAAAGTCGATCCAACATCGGAAATTGGTGGGTATGCACACTAGTTTGGCCCACTAGTGGTGACACACATGATTATTTTGGTTTATTCTGATATTTGTTTTTTGATGAGATTTGATTTAGACATTTGATGTCTTTTTTTCTGCTTTGTGTACTAGAACTGGAACCTATGTTTCTGGATGGGTAATTAATAGGCTAGAACTATGTGGTTTCTAACCAGTATATGTTGAATCATAGGCTAGGCCTATGTGTTTCTATGCCATGTATGTTCACTTCGTAGGTTATCTACACCATCTTGAAGTGTATCGAGTTCTATTTACGATATATGTTTTTCTTGCTCATTGAATACATAATGTACTAACCCTCTCCGCTTTCCAACCATGCAAGTTAATTTAGTAAGCTTGAAGATCTAAGTGAATCATGCGGTTTTTTGACATTTTCGGGGCATTATCCCACGTAGGTAGTCTCTATTTTGTATTTTTGTGGCATGGTAGCTCATGAACTGTGAGTAGATCTTGCGATTTTTTGACATTTTTAGGACATTATCCCATATGAGTAGTCTCTATTTTGTACTTTTGTGGCATAATAGCTCATGAACTATTTTTATTAGGTTGGTTATGTTGATATGTTTTATGATTTTATAAAATAACTCTTGACTGTCTTGTAGTTTGTAAAAAACCTTATGTATGAACCTTTGGTGCTATTATTGAGATTGCTCTTGAGTAGACTTAAAAGTCCAATAATTGTGGTAGACTTTTAAATGTGAATATAGAAGTATGTTTAAAACTGATTTATAGGTATTTTAATTGAGTTTTTAGATTTTCAAAATATAGTCATTGTGTTGTCCAAATGTTTTCAAAGGATATTCAGTTAGCCTTACATTGTCAAGTTAAGGGTACCGTAATTATCCTTAGCTTGGGTATGTGGCAGTTGTCATGTGGCCAATGTGGTTCCAGGTCATGACATCGTTGTTTTCTCCATGGAAAATCGGGACATTATGCTTGCCAATGTCTTAATAAGATAAAAAAAAGGGATATCAAACTCCTAGATTCTATTGAAGCTATTATGCCACCCCATAATGATCATAGAAACATTGAAGATCTCATTGAAGAACAATCCAATGAGGATGAAGACACAAAGTTTGTTATTCCCCTTAATTCCTCTTATAAGGATGATGACTCCTTTGATATCTCCATTTCTGAAGATGATGTGCTCTACATGTTACAACAATAACAATCGTGTCTCAAGCTTGTTCCCAAACCTATTCCTCATCCCTATGTACACATCCAATTACTATTCCAACTCCATGAGGGTTAAAAGTGGACTCAAAGCTCTGCCTGACAATCTGCCATTTAGACAGCACCTGCATATAATTCTAACGACTCACACCTTGCAATCAATACCTCAAAACTAACTCATTACACCTCATGAACAAGCTCTACAGCTCGTCTAGCACCTTCAACAAGTCTAAATGATCCTATTCAACCTAAAACAACCCAGAATTTGCAGCACAACTCAATATACTCAAAACTGACCGCAAGAGCACATCAGCCCAGAATTTGCAGAACTTCAACAGCTATTCAATAATTAAAATACCCATACACATACTATTTCAAGGCCACATGCAGCTCGCAAATCAACACTAACACATAATAAAGAGAGTACTAGAGTTCTCATTCTCTTCTCAAACATACAAGAATTCATACACAGCTTTAGTTACATATCAACATATTCATCAAAATCAAGTACAAAATACAGAATATGAGATGCTCAATGCTTGATATGCTTATAAAGCTATTCCAAAAGCTGGTTACTAACTTAATACAAAAGTATCTAGGATTCTTGGAGTTAAGACCGATGCCTTGCAAGGTTCCGAGTTCAACTTGAATTTGCACCTGAGGAGGGAGAATGGGGTGAGCAAACACGGCTCAGTGGCTAACACATTTATAGCCATCGAGTAATGAACCACACAACACATAAACAAGGATCCGAAGCAATAGCAATTTAGCATATGAAACACAAATAATCCAAAATCATCACATAAGGTAGAACATGCGAATTTATATCAATCAACCACATATTATGCATCATAAACACAATTAAAAGATGGAATGCACACAATTGGCTCGAGAGTTCCTTAAACACAACGAATAAACCGAAGTTTATCGTAAACACAACGAGTCCATTTTCGGATCTCGTGGGCCACAAGCGGGCTGCCGGGAGAAGGCAAAAGGGGTCAACGTGCACGTGACT
>JANITW010000004.1:47857020-47869012 GCA_027564335.1 Erythroxylum williamsii | reverse complement strand
TTATAAATTAATATTTATTTGAAATATATTTTAATTATTAAATCAAATTTTATTTGAATATTTATATAAAATTTAATTATAAAATTAAATTATTCATAATTTTATTAAAAATTAATTAATTAATTAATATATATTTAAATGATAATAAATCATATTATGAAAAAAAAACAAAACGAGAAATAAAAATCACTTTTTATGGTTATCATAATTTTTGAAAACTAGAAGAAATCGAAACTAAAAACAGAAACTAAAAACTCAAACAAACAAGATAGTTTTACTGAATTTAAAAATAAAAGTAGAAAATAAAAAATAAAAACAGAAACAAATACCCCCTTATAAGTTTAAATTAAACTTTGTTTGGGCAATTAATTAATGAACAATTAAAACAATCAAAGTAGCATTGGGAGAAAATATCATAGAATTATGGTTGCCAAAAATAAGAGGAATCGATTCTGAAATTGGAAAAATCGAATTACTAAAATTAGGATTACCCTTACTACCTCATGCAATCTTTCAATTTTTTGTGAATATGATCGTGTTTAGTCCTAAGTATTTTCTAATGTCTTTAGCCCTTTCTGTCTCAATACTTGGACTAAATAATCCTAAAATAACGATTAAAATCTAGTATGTGATTTCTTAACCTCTATTCCTAAACTAATTGTTAAATAGATTTGATTACTACTTTGGACAGTTACATCACATCCCATCTCTCTATGTAAATAATGAAGTAACTTGATAAATGGAATGTCCTAATTGAATGCCCACTCTCATGGTACATTCATAACATATTTCTCGGCCCTATATCTCTATATAGACTAAGCATGAGCATCCAAATCCTATAAAAATGATCATAATATTGCACAAAAGTGAATTCTTACATGGGTTGAGTAAGAATAATCTTAAAACAGCTTAGCAATCCATCAAACACAACTCAATCATCATTAATACAAGTTCCAAACTTTTTGCCATACAATAATTAAAAAAAATCAAAGAAAACGATAGGAAAAAGAAGCATATTGCATGAGGAAGCAAGTTGGAAATCTGGACAGCTTTGGTGTAGCCTTGGAATCTTTAGTGTTCTCCTCTAATGTGTAGCTCCAAATGCCACCTTTCTACCCCTCCTTTGTTCAGGTATGTTCTCTCATGAAAATCCCTTCTTTTTGTCCTCCTTTCCTTGTTTTCATGTAGCCCTAAATCACTCACCACGTGGCTAGTACACCAAACCTCAACAACTGTCGTTTTTGCTCCCCTTTCTCACGTTTTTGTCACTTTTTCTCCTTATGTTGACCTACCCACGTGGTTCGTCTCTTGTCATGGCCTACCCTCCTGATTTATGATGTTAATTGTCCTTAAAACATTACTGGAATAAGACTTTTGTGCCAACCAAGTTTTTAAGTCACGACTGTGACCACCATTGTCAGATTCCTATTATAATGTCCCAACTTTTATTCCATGCTTCCTTCATTCAATTGCACCATTTAACCTTCCAATAAATCATGACAATAAGAACTTAATCATGCCTTAACACATGCCAATTAATACACAAAATAACAACATACACAATGAGACTTATGCATGCACACATTGAATGCAATGGTAAGGTTACAACACCAACTTACACAAAATGTATGTACAAACATACTAGAACAAAATTAAACACTATCATGGCCAAATGCAACATTAAAATACCTAAAACAAGCATAACATATACACAATCATGCAACATTAAAACGAAAAACCTAGTTCACATATACTTTCTATGCAATAATCACACATAAAATATATGTAAATCTACACTTATCAAATATAAAGTCCTTAAAATATTACAATTTCATCATATCATAAAGAATACTTACATCAAAACATCAAATATAAAGAATATTAAAGTTTTGAGACTCCATATGTATTATAACATGGGTTCATATAAAAGAACACAACTAACTAAAAGAAAAACTTGAAAAAAACTTATTAATATTCAAAAGTTCTATATTTATATTACATATATAGAATTTAACATATGCATCAGTATAAGTGACATTAAAAAAAGAAAAGAAATGAATACTTGGAATTTCATTCAATCGAATATCTACTTAAATCAAATTGACCTTAATTTTCATTTGGTACAAAATCTTTATGATTAAGAAGAGTCTCATCATTACTATCATTCAAATTAATTGCACCAAATCATATGTCAATACTTTTTCACCCAAGATTATCTTCTAAGTCATTCTTATGTATCAAACTATGCTCCTCAAAAACTCAATTTGTTAAAATATCAATATGGTTAAGGCAAATTAGATCTATATAATTATTTGTTTTATTAAGATTCTTAGTAAACAAATATAATTTAATTGTTAAGAAATTACAAGAAATTATATTCAATTTAACAATAATAATAACATACCTTTCTCAAAGCTTTAAATTGTATCAAACTAAGATCAAGTCATCCAATCTTTTGTATTTTAATATATTCCTTTTGTTGGATTGGATAAATTTAAATATGCTTCAATTCCTTTTACATCCTTTTGCACTCACACATTGACTTAGAATTCAAATCACTAATTTTTGTGAATTTAAAACACTACTTTTGAATTGGTCCTACCAAGTAGTTGTAAGACAATAAAAGTAACCTTATAAACATAACAAAATGACAATTAATTTTCAATAAGAAACAAAAGTGAAAAAATATATATCTGAATTAAGTTTGTGTCTTTGACGAATAGCAATGGCATTCTAAAACCACTAAAAGCATCCTTACAAACATTTATTTGTTAGCTTAAGAGATCTTCAATTATCTCATAAGCAACAATTGTTATAACAGTTTATTGCATTTCTTAATTAACTTTAGTTTTTTTTTTGTAAAACTTGGTATAAAATAGACACTATGATTCAAAATTCCCCATCTAATTAAGAGTAAAGTTGTCTTTTTGATCTCTCATTAATGATTGCAAAATATGGTGTACATAAAGAATGCCTATTTTGTATTGTCTTTGATTGTTTCCTTTGCCCTCTCCATGATATTATAAAAATAACTCATTATTGTCTTCTCATCGTTATCATCCAGATAAAATATTCTCACCAAAGGCTCTCAAACTAGAATAATAAATTGCAATTGGGACCAAAATTCATAATTCAAGTATAATTATGAAAACCTCTACTCTAGCATTAGACCTATCATACTGAAATGTCACATGCTTATCACTTGTAAACATTTATCTCAACTCATTTTATCATAACAAAACACTAAAATAATACAAAGTCAGTTACAAATCTTATAATAATAAGATGACATAAATTCTTACCATCGATAAATCCTTTCTTGTCAAATTCAGGACTTATACACAATTATAGATGAACTTAATCACTTTTGTGCTTTTTGCATAGTTTCATCAATGATAGAAAAATATCTAACATATCTTGTATTTTTAAAATCAGGTCAATGCAATATGCAACACTTAAAGTTCTGTAAAAAAGAACTATACCTGATTTGCAAACTTTTCCATATTACTTTGTAATCAATGTTAGTAATAAACTGATCAATATTTTATGAGCTAACTTCATTCATAACTTCATTAAATATCTTAAATAAAGTATTAACATTTCTAACGAGGTCAAATGTATCAATAAATTTCAAAGACATAGTCCTCTTAGCAAAATAAATAAAAAAGCTAATAACAAGCTCATGTCTTTTATTTGTTTGACTATCACACATGACTGAACACTTATAAGATGCCAAAGTCATTCTTCTTTTATCCAAATAATTGTTTAATTCAGAACTACTCAAAAGAGAAAATAGCATCCACCATAAATTGGTAATAAGAAGACTAGGCAGTAATGAAAGATAAAACTCAATCATACCACTATCTAGCTTTTGGATGTCCACATTATGAGCTGTTTCTTTATAATGTGAGGCTACTTGACTAATATGTTGAACGGCTAATGGGTGTAACCTCTAAACTATAAAGTGTGATTGGACTGCAGGGTGCAACAGTGACATGTGACTTGTAATGGTATGGCATGTCCACGGTGCCGATGCAATATGCAAGCTGCGATGATGCAGGCTGTAACAGTGCGAGATGCAGTTGCAATCGACAATGTTGTTGTGAGGTGCGTACTATGATGCAAGGTAGAGGAGAAGACGATGAAGGGTGGTGGAGGATGGATGATGAGTTGCAGTGCAAAGATTGAGAGAGGAGAGTGAGCGAAAGAGGCAGCAGTAATCAACAACATAAAGGAGGTGGGTGGGGGAGGTTTTATGGTTAAAATTTTTAAAAATTTCAATATGATCCTAAAAAATTTTAATCTTTTTAATTAAATTATGGTAAGTGGCCAACATTTCAATAACGATTGGTACCATTCGACCCATATGAAACAAGTAAGTATCATATTATTTACCATACTGATTGATATGGTAATCTACATCTCTAATCCTTCAATTGAGTTGCCATATTATTGTTTGATTTTGTTAGACTATGTTAAGTCCCATGTAACTTATAGTTTGAGTACCATGAAAAGCACCCAAGATAATGGTTATAGGGTATTAAATAATAGATCTCAAATGGGTCAAAGATCATTTTCCTCTCTCTTCCAATTACCAAACGACATGTCGGTTGGTGATACTATATAAGTTGAAAAAACTTATTGAATAAGAAATTCTGAACCATTGAAGAAGTCACTAAAAGAAATAAGTAGAGAGGAAATAAAATTCTTTCAAGAAAATCAACATCTAACGAAAAAAAATCATGGATACAGGTACGCAAAATGAATCGATCCATAAATATCTTACAGTTGGTATCAGAGCGTGGTATTGTTTGTTGTGATTCTGGAATGTGATTTTTATGTTATTTTCTGTATTGCTTGCTTTCATATGACGCACATTTATTTTGGTTTTGTTTTGTTCTTTAATTTCCATGTATTTCTGAAACTAGTTTTCAGTTTTAATGATGGAAATGAAAATGAAAACCAATTAAATGTGATGAAGAACTGGAATGGTGCCATCTTTGACGTGTGTATGGTTGTTTTAAAGAACCAAATATGAATGTTGATATGTATTTGTTGACTAATCTTCTGTGTTGATATAAAAATGCATAAGACAACATAAAAATAAACACACCATCTTGTTGGTATGAAAGAAAACTCATTACCAATATGTCTCTTCCTCTGTATCCATGATAATGCCATGCAAAATTGAAAATATAAAACCTAAAGTTTTCAGTATGAAGAGATGCTCTGGGTAAGGTTGGATGGTTTAGAGTGAGAAAATAAATGGGTTTGTATCATGTAATGACTACCGAAGAAGACAATGGTGGATTACATTTTGTTGGTTCATGTAAGAGAGGATTCTAGAATGGATTTGTTAAGAAAGAATCCATAAAAGAAGGAAAAAAAAGAACGAAACAACAGATGAAACCAGCGAGGAAGAAGACGCCTCACCTAGAAACAGCTGCATCTGGGACACTTGACAGGCTAATGCTGGAGTGTGTAGTGTACATGCCAGACGTTGCCTCCGAGCTTCCAAATGCTGGCGCATACTCAGATGGGCTTTCAGGCCCAAAAATCAGCTTCTAGACTGATTTTTGTTGAGTTTTGGGCCATTAAAGGTAATATTGAGTTAATAAATGTTTATGGCCCAATGACAATGGATTATTTAATTCATAATTGATTTATACATAATATAATTTTGGAAATTAGTGCCATATTATATATTTCTTTGGTACTTTGAATATTTTACATTATGTAATAGTTGGAATTAAATTTTCCTATTATATGTTGAGTGTAATACATGACATTATGATGTTTAGAATAGTTTTTTAGTCACCAAAGTGACCAAACTAATTAAATTAAATTTTTTCATGTATGATAATTGTCTAATTAAATATTTATTGCATGGAAAGCTTTTTAGTCACCAAAGTGGCCAAGCTTGAAAAATATTACACATTTAATTGTGATTTGTTCAATTGTTCACTATGAAATGATGCTAAAATGACATAAAGGTTTCACTGAGCAATTGAGATTATTAATTATAAAGCTAGGAGGTCACCCAAAGGTGGACCATTGCTTATAATTAATGACATTAAAGGGACTTTGTCAATATATTTGGTTAATATGATTATATATCCAAAGATAGCATACATGTTGATTAGAATATGATTGATTGTCCATTATAGTAAATTATATATATGCATCAAAATAGGTTACTATTATGTATTTAAATTTCACCCAAAGAAGAATTTAAATGCATAATCAAAGTTTATTAGTTAGTTTGAATCCATTTAGGTTTACTCAAAGTATTAATGTGTGGACTATATGTTGTATGTGCAGCATCTACTAGTTTGTTCGCCTTAGGCAATGTCTTGATTAAGTTCAATGGTCTGAACTATAGGGATTGGTTCGAACAAATCCAATTTCAACTAGGTGTAATGGATTTGGACTTGGCCATAGTCTCAGACGTAAGGCCTACAGCTATAACTGACGTTAGTTCTGAAGCTGACAAGTCTTATTATGAGGCTTGGAAACGGTCTAACAGCTTGAGCTTGAATTTAATGCGAATGACGATCGTAGAAAATGTAAAGCCGTTAATGCCTAAAACGAACAATGCAAAGGAGTTCATGTTGAAGCTTAAAGAATACTCCCAATCTGATATAACCGACAAGTCCATAGTAGAGATCGACTTTAATGAGTTAGCTGACGACCAAAAAGTTTAATTGGTCATAGCCCATTCACGATCATGTAACTCATATGTCAAACCTAACTGCAAAGATGAAATCTATGGGTATGGCTGTGAGTGAGTCCTTTCTGGTATAGTTCATTATCAACTCCCTTCCTCTAGAGATTGGCTAGCTCCAAGTGAATTATAACACTATTAAAGAAAAATGGAATCTTTAAGAAATTAAGGCCATGTTAGTTTAGGAGGAAGGGAGATTAAAGAAAATAAAGGAACACTTTGTTCATCTCACGTTTCATCAAGGAGCTAGGAGCAACAAGAACAAACCAAGAAAAAAAGGTAAAAATAAAGACAATGCTCTCAACAAAGTTAATGAAATTCGAATCAAGAAAGATAAGAGATGCCACTTCTGTAAGAAGCCTGGACACTTTCAGAAAGATTGCCCTAAAAGAAAGGCTTGGTTCAAATAGAAAGATACATACTATGTCTCAGTATATTTTGAATCAAATCTTATTGAAGTGCTTAATAATATCTGCTGGTTAGATTCTGGTGGTTGGACGCTGGGTGTTATCTAGATCTAGAAAAGGGTCTTTATGTTCTTGAATGTGCTACGAATTTAGTTTCTGTTGCAAAAATGGCTGATGATGGTTTTAACTTTAAGATTGGAAATGGTATTTTTTCATTGTATAAACATAAGTACTATTATGGTTCTTTAATTGATTGCTTATATCATTTCAATCTTGATGTTGATTTTGCTGAATCTCTATTTCATGTAGACCATATTATACGAAGTAAATGTAGTGCACAAAATGAATGTTTTGCTTTTTTGTGGCATAAAAGATTAGGTCATATATCTAAAGAAAGGATACAAAGGTTAGTTAAAAATGAAATCTTATCTCCATTGGATTTTGTTGACTGAAATATATATGTAGGTTGCATTAAAGGCAAGCAAACCAAACATATATCAAAGCATCCAGCCATAAGAAGTAATGTTGGGACCGGAAAAATGAAAAACGGAAACACAAATCGGAAGCAACCGAAGGAATATCGAATCATAACGCGAAAGAATCTAAAACTGAAGCATAAATCGGAAAACAAAGTGGCGGAAAGCGAAATCAAAAGCAAAAGTGAATTCAAAAGAACGGAACATAAGGTGAAAGTCAAAGCAAACAAATCGGATCAAAAGGCGAATGAATCGAATGGCTCGGAATCGAAAGCAAACAAAATAGTTCAATCAAATCATAAAGCGGAAAAAATTCTAAAGCGGATCCGACATCCGAAAACGAAGGAACGGAATGTATCAATCACACTGAAAACCGAATTCCGACATCCGAGAAACGCAAACTTAGGAAAACTAGTGTTAGAAACCATAAGAACAATCTATCTAAAATAATCCATATCGGTATAATTTTTTTTCATTCTTTTCATCTTTATTCAATCTTATACAAATCAAAACAATATAATTTTCCTTTTGGAAATTCATCCTTAATCGAAATTCATAATATTTTTCTTATACGATCATATCCCATCATGTTAAACAAAAATATTATTATTCTATTTCTTTTGCCATAAAAACAATCACACAAATCCATATCCGCAATTCACACACAATAAGCACTTCAATATCTCAATTCCAGCAACACAATTCATCGGACCTCCTGTCCGGAATCCCAGCATAAACAAACACATTCAATCATAATCATTTCCCAATTTCATACCAAACCAGACATAATTCCATAACTCATTATCATCATGAATTAAATGATTACAAAACATTAATGGCATTCCAAGCTATATACAAAACTAATACCAAAATCCAAAATACACAAAACACAAGATAAGCGAAATCGAACAAAAGTCTTGACTTTCTTTCATCCGATCTCCTTCATGATTACCTGGAGATGGGGATGAAAGGGAGTTTAGCTTTACAACTCGTGGATAGCGTGTTTATAAATCGAAGAATAAGCAAAAATAATTTTTTTAAAAACTTTTTCCATTTATAAAAATTTCACAGATGAAAATTCATCGAATACATATTTCTCAAAACTTTTCAATTTATCAAAGAATTCATGAAACTTTCTTAAAACATGTATGCAATCACACTTAGAAACAAACAAAAGCACATAAACACTTCAGAATAGTTTAGGTCGGTCCAAAACAGAACGTACTGCACATTTCCGCATGGCGGTCCTGTGCAGCTGTGAACAGAACATACTACACTTTCCCGCATAGTGGTCCAGTGTAGCCGTGAACTTATGAAAGCCCATAACGAAGCTCCAATGCCACTAGCGGGCGGGCAGCCGAAGCCTATAAAAAGACAAGTGCACTTGACTCAACTTATAGGACCTAACTAAACCCACATAACACATTTCACCATTGAAAAATCGGATTTGCCCGAAGGCACCTTTCGAAAATTCATTCTTTCATGTCATCTCATATTCAAACATAATGACATTCATGAAATCACAATGTCACATATTTCACACAAATTCATATATCAAATGCACAATCATTCTCAAACAAGGAATGCAAAAATTTTCATAATTTATCACTTCATTCATAAATAATGAATTCACAAATTTCCTTAATTTATCAAATCATTTAAAACTTGTAATCATTTTCCAAAAACATTTGGAAACAATAAAATTCGATACTTTCTTTCTTAATTTTTCGAAAACATTTACGTGGCTTATAATTCAAAATATAATCATAGTACCCACCTCAATTCCATGGTTAAAACTTGTCCAAAGCCTCAATTTCTCCAATGCCTCACTTTCAATTCCCTAATTCATGACAAAAACTCTAATTAATAACTATCCAAAATTGAGCAATCTAAACCATGCAATCACCAAAATTGACTTTAGAAATCACAAACTCCTAACATTCTTAAGCTATCTAAACCAAAATTCTTTCAAAATCTAACAACTAAAATTTTTCTCTTACCTTAATTAATTATTTACCATTTTCGGATTTTCTTAGCTTGAAATAAAGCTCTTGAGCTCCTCTTCATTTTTTCCTCTTGGTTCATCTTCGAAATATCTCTTGAAAACCCATAAAAATCGAAACCTAGCTATTTTTGCTCTTCTCCTTTCTTTCACCCGAAACTCACCTCTCTTTTCTCTTTTTCCTTTCTTTTCTTTCCCTTCTTTCTTCCCATTTCGTGCCTTACTCCTTCTTAAACGACAGCCACCTCTTCTTCCCTTTAATAAATGAGAAATGACCATAATGCCCTTCCTTAAAAGCCTAGAAACTTAAAAGCTTAAGCAGCCTTCCAATTTTGCCCTTTATGCCTTCTTTACACTTTAATTTCTAACACCTTAATTTAATTTAATCAAATTAATATATCCCATATGCTCTTACTAAATTGAACATGCTAATTAATCACATTAACATGCTAATTAAGTCCTCAAAATCATAAATTAAATCAAAATCTCAAAATTCATTAAATCATGTTTTGCTTAGGATATATTTTTCAAATCATCAAATTGAAGGAATTTGCTAAAACTTCTTTATAGAGAAATGTTCCTTTTTGTCTCAATTTCATAACGCCACCAAAATCATTTAATTTGGTGTACTACTTCAAAAGTTATACTCCAAATATTTCAGACTATTCTTATGCGAACACATTTTCCAGTGATTTACTTTCATCCGAATATTGACATTCTTAAAAGCTAAATTAAAACTCAAATCCTCATAAAATTTGTAGTCCTATCTCTCTAGTTTAATCCAAATTAAGAATCACCTCATTTGGATGACTAGAGCAAAAGTTATGGCCAAAATACTTTTAGCTATTATTAATCCAAGACTCCACACTAAACCCAACTTCAATTCAGAAATTGAAAGTCTTAGAGGCTAAATTGAAATTCAATTCCTTTATAGGACTTGTATCCCCATGTCTCTATTTTATTTTGCAATAAGAATCAGGTCAATCGGATCTCTACAGATCAAGAATTTACCAAAATGCTGAACCATGTTCAGAAAATTATCCAACTTATTTGATTAAATCAATCATCCTCAATTTAATCTCAAAAATTCACAATTTCTTGTAGAAAAATAGGGAAAGATCTTAGGAATCCTACGCTTTAAAAATTAAGTCAATCGGATGTCGTACGAAAAAGATATAAGTAAAAGATTGAGAGAGGGTCGGATTGGGAAGGAAATAACAAAATCAGAAGGATATTTCATATATATATATATAACCGAAAATTCCAAAATTCATGACTCTTGCTCCCAAATTCCAAATTTGACAAATTTGGTATCAATAGAAATCTACAAGAAAGCTCTGCAACTTTCATGAAGAACTCGAAAATCAATTCCATCTCTAAAGGGGTCAAAAATCTACTCGAAGTTTCTGTCCAAAATCATGTCACCCTAAACAGTCACCTAACTTCTAATTTTCTATCCTTCAACTCCAAGGTCTAAAAATGTCATATTTTATATCAATTCAAAGATCAAAAAGCAATTTACAAATTTCATGAAGGATAGAAAAATCAATTTAGCCGCTAAGGGAGTCAAAAACCACTCCAAAGTTTCTGTCGGCTAATACTCTTCCCAAACAGTAACAACAACTTGTAAAAATCATAACTACCTATTTCATAGCTCAAAATTTCCATAATTTAAATCAATGGAAAGATCAAAACATAATATAAAAATTTCATGAAGCACTTAAAGGCAATTTCAACCTCTAACTAGGTCAATTTTCAATCAAAGTTTCTGCCCTGTTAAAAATCACCTAAACAATATCCAAAATTCCAACATTCACATCTTTCAATTACCACATCCAAAAATTGTATACTTTATAGCGTTCAAAAGATTGAAATACAAGCTACAACTTTCATGTAGACCACTTTGTCTCATTCAAACCACATCAGTACAAAATTGGCCTCAAAGTACAATACATATAAACTTACTCTTAATAACATTTTTAAAAACAAAGCAAGATAACCTTAACTTCGGAAAATCATAACTTTCTATCCCGATATCGAAAAATGTCATACTTTAAGGTGATAGAAAGCTCTCAACAGAAGCTACAAGTTTCATGAAGTTCATTTTATCAAATTCTTACTAACTCAAGCCAGAAAAATTCACAAAAATTTTAGCTCAAAAAGTCAACTCTACTACTATTTATCCCAAAAAGTCAAACTTGCAATTTCCTAAAAATTCACACTTTCATTATTCATTTCTTGCTTTTCAACTTCCATTTCAATCAACTCATTCACTTTAATTTTCATAACCCACACAAATCCACTCGCATATCAAAGTCATCAAAACCAATTAATTCTTTTCTCATCAATTTCCTTAAAGCACAATAACATCTATAACACAATA
>JANITW010000004.1:47759347-47787381 GCA_027564335.1 Erythroxylum williamsii | reverse complement strand
AATGGAGCACATTCGATGAAATCAATGCAATCTTGTCGGAGTATGCAAAGATTTTCTAGGAACCCATTCAACTTCCGTCGGACTGCAAACAAAATCACCAGATTGTTCTGAAGGAAGGGGTTGAGACATTTAACGTGCATCCATACCGGTACTCCAGAGTACAAAAAGATGTGATAGAATAGACAGTTAGAGACCTTATGAAACAAGGGTTCATTCGACACAGTTACGGACCCTATGCATCGCCAGTTGTTTTGGTAAAAAAGAAGGATGATACATGGCACACGTGCGTGGACTACTAGGAACTTAACAAATACATGGTAAAAGACAAATTTCTGGTGCCATTGATTGAAGAACTATTGGATAAACTACATAGGGCTAGCTGGCTTACCAAATTGGACCTGCGTTTAGGGTATCATCAGATACGGATACAACCAGAGGATATTCCCATAATAGCTTTCAGAATACACAAGGGCCATTACGAGTTTTTGGTCATATCATTCAGCTAGATGAACGTTCCTTCATCGTTTCAAAGACTGATGAACGAATTATTCAAGCCATTTTTGTGTCATTTCATACTATTTTTTTGGACGATATACTCATTTATAGTTCATCGCTGCAACTACATATTGAACACATTTCGATGGCCTTGTAGACCTTGAAAGACAGTTAGTTGTTCTTGAAAGGAAGTAAATGTGTTTTTGGGGTGCATCAAATTGAGTATCTATAATATACAATCTCAGAAGATGGAGTCGCACCATATAGTCGGAAGGTTAAGACAATAGAAGAGTGGCTAGAACCTAAGGGAATTATGGAGTTAAGGGGTTTTATGGGTATTATGGGGTATTATAGAAAGTCTATTAAAGGATATTGATTAATAGCCAAGCCACTGACTGATTTATTGAAGAAGGAACAAATAGCTAACTGAAATTGGCAACAAGAAGAGAGAGTTGCTTTTGAAACATTAAAAAAAGCAATTTACATCAGCTCTGGTGTTAGCTTTGCTAGATTTTTCTAAACCTTTTGTGGTGGAGCCCGATGCAAGTGGTCAGGGGATAGTCGTTGTCTTGCGACAGGAAGGTCACCCGATTGCCTTTCTCAGTAAGTTGTTGGCTAAAAGACATCAAAGACTATCCACTTATGAGAAAAAATTTCTAGCGGTAATCAAAGCCATTAGGTATTGGCACCATTATTTGAGTTACAAGCATTTCATTGTTAAAACAGACCACCGTAATCTTAAATATTTATTAGAGCAACGGTTATCAACTCCACTCCAACAATCGTGGCTTCCAAAACTCCTTGGCTATGACTTCGAAGTGCAGTATCAGAGTGGAAAGGAGAACACCGTCGTAGATGTCCTCTCTCGAATAATTAGTACATAAATGTTGATGTTGATAGTAACACAAGTCCAGGGAGAGTCATTAGATGAAATTAAAAAGAGTTGAGAGCAGGACCAAGCAACTAGGAAAATTACTAAACAGCTGGAATCGGGACATGTGAAAGTGGGGCTATATGAACAGAAGAAGGGTCTATTGAGATTGAAGGGTCGTTTAGTATTGGGAGCTAACCAAACGCTTTGGCAACAGATTATTGCCATTAGTAATGACGACGCTATGAGGGGACATGCAGGTGCAATGGCGACGACGAAGAAATTACAAAACATGTTCTTCTGGAAGGGGATGGTTGGGGATGTGAGAAATTATGTTCAGGCATGCATGATTTGTTAGAGGAACAAACAAGATAGTTCAGCATACCTAGGTTTATTGCAACCTATTAAAACATCAGAGGGTAGTTGGAGAGAAATTAGCGTCGACTTCATTGAAGGACTTCCTCTGTCGAAAGGGAAAACTGTCATTTTTGTGATGGTGGATAAGTTCACGAAATCTCTCATTTCATTCCGATTAGACATCCAAATTTTGCTTGTGATATAGCAGAATTATTCCTAAACAACGTGTTTAAACTACAAGGAATATCATAGTCTATCATTAGTGACCAAAACCCTATATTTTAAAGCAAATTATAGTAAGAGCTGCTTAGTTTGTAGGGTGTTTGATTAAAGTACTCCACCACCTATCATTCTCAGACTAACAACCTTACAGAAGTTGTGAACAAAATTTTGGAGACCTATCTTCGATGTTTTTGTGGTGAAGAGCCTAAACGATGGAGTGAATGGATAGCGTTGGCTGAATGGTGGCATAATACGATGCACCGATCATTCATCAATTCGACACTACTTGAAGTTCTATACGGTTACCTACCACCGATTTACACACCTTATATAGCGGGAGAGTCAAAGGTGAAAGAAGTGGATTGGGTTCTACAGAATAGAGAAGTAATGACCAATGTGACAAAAATTCTATTCGCAGAGAGCCCAAAATAGGATGAAGCAATATGCAAATTCTTGACGATTCGAAAGGGAGTTTCAGGTTAGTGACATGGTGTTACTGAAGTTACAACCGTTTAAGTAGCATTCTTTACAGAGAAGAAGTAACCAGAAATTGTCGCCACTTTATTATGGACCATATAGGGTAATACAACGTATAGGTAAGGTGGTGTATAAACTAGAGTTGCCTTCGGAATCGTTGATTTACCGTGTGTTACATGTATCACAGTTGAAGAAAGTTAACATGGAGCAAGGTAGCACATCTTCGACATTACTTGAATTTATCACTCCAATCGAACGAGTGCCAGTAGCGATATCAGGAAGACACATGACTAAGAGAAATAATCACGCAGTAACTCAGTGGCTAATTCAATGGTCAGACGGAGATGACACCAACCCGACGTGAGAATATCTCTTTGATCTTCAAAAACGTTTTCCAGAAGTCAATTTGGTTGACAGGGATGTTAAGGAGAAAGGAATTATTGCATAGGCAAATGAAGAAGAAGACGATGACGAAATGAACAACGAAAGCTTCACCGGTGGTTAGATATTAAATACTATATGCTGCATTTAAAAAAGGTCCAACTTTGTAAACCTAAGCCTAGAACAATAGAACCGTATATCAACTGTATTTAAGCTAAATCGTAATGGCTATGTCAGTATGTTATAACTTAATGGAATGTTGTTTTCTCTTCTATCGCTCTCTTCATTACGTGTTGATAGCACCACAGATCCGGACAGCACTATGGGTCCTAAACCCATAGTGACTTGATCTATGAGAAAAAGGGAGAAGGGTCTGGACATGGGCCTCAAACCCATGTTGACTCATTCTAGAAGAATTGGGAGGGTGAGTTAGCTAACGGTTAGGGAAATCCGTTAGAGGAGAGAGTACTATGTAAGGGGAGGGAAGGGACAGTACAGGGGTATCGGAATATTTTGCATTGTACTCAGCTTAAAGCTGGAGAGGGCCATTAAATGGCTGGAGCTTAGCTCTTGTGGTTTACACTACGAGACTATAGCTATATATATATAAATAATAACATACCTTATTTTCTTCCATTAACGTATCACATGGAGGCAGATATTGACGAGGAAGGCGATGTAGCTTTAGAATGTAGAACCATGGGAGTGTTTGGGGTTAATGAAGCAATGGTATCTGAAACTAAAATCATGAGACTAGAAGGGAAATTACACGGGGTTCCCATTATGATTTTGGTGGATAGTGGGGCAAGCCACAATCTTATTTCACATGAATTAGCTGGTAGCCTTGGGTTAACGATAGAGTTGAATAAGGACTTGGAAATCAAATTGGGTGATGGCCATAAGGTAACTACTAAAGAAAGGTGTATAGATGTTCCTATTCAGTTGGGTGCGTTGGACTGGAAGCTTGATGCTTATGTACTAGATTTAGTAGAAATTGATGTGATTTTAGGGATTGCTTAGTTACAGACATCGGCAAAGGTCATTGAGAAAGGTCATCGTAGATTGGAAAGAGATGACCATGTAATTCTAACATGAAGGACAAAAGGTGGAGTTGTGTGGCAATGCAAAAGCAAAGGCAATATAGAGAAGAGGAAGTGTGTACCCTGAGCATTCAGTATCCTTACACAATCTTTCAGCAACCTTAAGTGGTAATTTCCAATCAATTCAATGAATGGCTATAACAGGAGAACAACAGACTCAGCTTAACAGAAAAGAAGAGCACGAGTTCAACCTGGTATTGAACCAATTTTCGGAGGTGTTCCAAGAGGTTCAAGGGTTACCTCCCCAAAGAAACCACTCTCATTCTATTGTTTTACAGCAAGGACAAATTAGTGTGAGACCGTATAGATACCCACATCATCATAAAGATGAGATTAAAAACAGGTTCAGCAATAGTTGCAAATAGGCATCATACGTACCAGTCCAATGCTTATCCGGTAATTTTAGTCAAGAAAGATGCTTCATGGCAAATGTGTGTAGATTATAGAGCCCTAAATAGGGCCACAGTACCAGACAAGTATCTTATTCTAATGGTGGATGAACTCTTAGATAAGTTGCACGGTGCTTGTTTCTTCTCTAAATCAGATCTCAAATCTGAGAATCACCAAATTAGGGTCAAGAATGAGGACATTCACAAAAAGGCTTTCCGAACACATGATAGTCACTATGATTTCCTAATAATGATGTTTGGATTGACCAACGCACCAGCTACGTTTCAATCCACAATGAATGACATTTTCAGACCCTTCCTTAGAAGGTCTGTTCTGGTTTTTTTTTTATGACATTATGGTGTATAGTGTTGATTAGAATACTCATCTTTTGTACTTAGCAAGTGTCTTGGAGGTCCTAAAAAGGAATCAGCTTGTGGTTAACAAATAGAAGTGCAGTTTTGGAAGGTAAACAGTAGAATATTTGGTTCATGTTATTTCCCGAAAAGGGGTAACTGTTGATCCAGCATAGATTTCAAGTATTATGAACTAGCCTATTCCTCGAAATGTTAAGGGGGTGAGGGGATTTCTTGAGTTGACTGGATATTAACGAAAGTTCATTATGAACTATGGAAAAATAAGGCGTTGACTATCCGATATTAGCTCTACCAAATTTTTCCCAATCTTTTGAGGCTGAATGTGATGCTTCGAGCAAGGGGGTAGGTGCGGTTTTGATGCAGAATAGGAGACCCATAGCCTACTAAAAGAGTAATCTTTCTAAGTCTGCTTATGAGAAGGAACTAATGGCATTGGTGTTGGCGGTGCATCATTGGCATCACTATTTGCTGGGTAGATCATTTGTGGTGTATTCAGACCAAAAAAGCCTTCGCCATTTGTTGCAACAAAGGGTGTCCACTACAGATCAACAATGCTGGATGGCTAAGCTTTTGGGTTATCATTTTGAGGTCATTTACAAACTGGGACCAAAAAACAAAGTTGTTGATGCATTGTAACGGATGTATGAAGAAGGAGAGCTTAAAAGCATCATTTCTTACCCGCTGTGGGCTGATGACCAAATCCTCCAGCAGGAGGTGCACCAAGACCCTATATTAAGTGGCAATATAAGGGATCTGCAGCGGGATCCAACCTCTAGAACCAGGTTTTTATGGTATCATTCTTTTGTACAAGGGAAGGTTGGTGGTTTCAGCTGAATCCACTTTTATTCCATTACTCGTAAAAGAGTTTCATTCTTCCCCTATCGGAGGTCATTCAGGTTATCTGCATACCTAAGGAGAATTGCGAGCAATCTTTATTAGATTGGTATGAAGAAGTCCATTCAAGAATTTGTCAAGTCTTTTGATACATGTCAAAGGCAGAAATATGCTGCCACATATCCTGGGAGTCTGCTGCAACCTTTGCTGATTCCCAATAAGATTTGGGAAGACATTTCAATGGACTTTATTACGGTACTTCCTAGATCTAAAGGGTATGAAGCAGTGTTGGTCGTGGTGGATCGACTATCTAAATATGGTCATTTTATCCTATTGAAGCACCCTTATACTGCTAAAAGTGTGGCTGAGGTGTTTGTTAAAGAGGTAGTACGACTACATGGAGTGCCACAGTCGATCATAAATGATCGTGATCCTTTGTTTGTTAGTCATTTCTGGAGGGAGTTGTTTCGTCTACAGGGTCCTATGCTTAAAATGAGCTCATATTATCATTTGGAAATGGATGGATAAACAAAAGTTCTCAACAGGTGTTTGGAAATTTATTTGAGGTGTTTTTCTTTTGAACAACCTAGGCATTGGTCCTATTTGATTTCATAGGCAAAACTGTGGTACAATACCACTTTCCATATATCTACGGGTTCAACTCCCTTTGAAGTGATTTATGGTAAGAAACCCCCAACTTTGGTTCGGTATTTACAAGGAGAAACTAAAGTGGAGGCAGTGGCTAGAGAGTTAATAGACAGAGATGAGACATTGCATCAGCTAAAACACAATCTGAATAGGGCGCAAGACCAAATGAAAAAGTATGTTGATAGAAAACGAACACCGCTATCTTTCTAAGTGGAAGAATGGGTTTTTCTTAAGCTCCGTCCCCACAAACAACTAACGGTGGCCTGACGTGTTAATCAAAAGTTAGCGGCAATATACTTTGGGCCTTTTCAAATTTTGGAAAAATATGGAGCAGTCTCATATAAGCTCAAACTACCCATACATTCTAGAGTCCATCCGATGTTCCATGTGCCTCAACTAAAGAGGGTTGTGGGGAACTACTCTGTAGAGACAGCTTTGCCTGACAAAATGGAAGTGGAGTTGGATGATGTTGTGGAACCCAAAAGCTAGCCGAATAATTACTAAGGCAGGGGACTCCACATGCCAATGGTTAGTTAAATGGAAGGGCAAGAAGATGGAGAATGCTAAATAGCATGATGAATTTGTTATTCGCAATCAATTTCCTCAATGCAACCTTAAGGACAAGGCTGCTCTTCTAAAGGGGAGCAATGTTAGGACCAACGTGGTCGAGGGTAATTCAAAAAGGGGGGCGAATAACAGAGATGCAAATAAGCCTAGGATATGGAGAGTATACTCGAGGAGAAAGATAGAGGGGAGACAAAGAGGAGTGAGTTAGTTATTTAGTGGTTGAGTTGGCACAAGGGCTGGGTTGTAACATAATGGCTACAATAGGTAGTTTTGAGGCAAAGAGGAAGAGGGAAGAGGGCATTGGAAAGTAAGAAGAGAGATATTGTAGACAGAAAGAATTTCCTTCTTTCTGAGGAGAATTTCAGCTCTAGAAGGGGTGTCCTGTGGAATAACCCTTGTAATAGCAGTAGAGTGCCTTTTATCTGTTCAATAACATACACTTTCTCTAGTTTATAAGGCTAGAGTTCTATCAGCTTGCAAGTTTGTGCACTGTCTTACCTGTTTCCTTCAGAACATTTGTAACATACTTTTGTTGCGAGATAAAATATTTCATGCCTAGAATGTGCAACTTCAATTCCAAAGAAATACTTCAACCTTCCCAATGCCTTAATCTCAAATTCCTTAGCTAATCACTGACTCAACAACTATTTCTCTTTATCATTATCTCCAGTCACTATTATGTCATCAGCACACACTAGAAGAGCTATAACTCCCTTTGAAGGAGAGTGTTTGATAAACAATGCATGATCTCCTTGACTTTTTTTGTATCCCATAGCCAACATAACTATAGCAAATCTTCCAAACCATGGTTTGCTTAAGGCCATATAGTGCCTTCTTTAACTTACACACAATATGAGATGCCAAACTCTTCCCATAACCTAGTGAAATCTTCTTGTAAATTTCTTCTTCTAAATCTTTATGTAGAAATGCATTCTTGACATCAAATTGTTGTAGTTCCCAACCATAATTAGTTGCTAATGACAATAGTACTCTAACAGTATTCATATTTGCAGCAGGAGCAAAAGTCTTTAAATAATCAATCCCATAAGTTTAAGTATAGCCTTTTGCTACAACCGCAGCTTGTATCTCTCAATTGACCTATCTACCCTATATTTCACCACATATACCCACTTACAACCCACTGGTTTCTTTCCTACAAGTAAGTTCACTAATGCCCAAGTTTTTTTTTTCCCCAATGCCTCCATCTCTACATTCATAGCTTGTTTCCATTTTTCATTAGATAAAGCCTCAAATAAGGTGGTGACGGCAATGATATTTAGGCTATAAGGCTCTATGAGACGGTGAAAAATTTTGACATGCAAAAGGGCATAATGATCTTTTTGTACACTCCCTAGTTCCTTTTCTAATGGCAATAGGAAGGTCCTATTGATCATTATCCATATGAACTTCAGTTTCATTTTGTAATTTAGGATTGGAAACTGTTACCTTATGGGAAGAATGTGAATTGGACTCCTAGACCTGCAAAAATTTAAGAACAACCATCTTCTTTCTTGTGAACACCTTGCCTTTGCCAAATCTAACATCTCCAAGGGCAGAATCAGGTTTTTCTTGTGGTTCACTTGGTGCTTCTGGAAAGGGTTCAAATATAGGTTGTTCAGGAATAGGATTAGCTGGTTGTTCTGGCAAAAGGTTTAGACAGGATGAATAAGAAGGTAAGGTTGGTGTTGTCGAATTGGACACAAGAATCAAATCACGCAAAAAACTTTCCTTGTCTTCCCCAATTAAATTCTCCCCCTAAAGATAATGATTGTTGAAATACAAATCTTGTTCATTAAATGTAACATCTATTGGCACACAAAGCTGCTTTGATGGAGGGTGATAACACTTATACCCTTTTTGAGTCGAAGAATAGCCCACAAAGACACATATCAAACCTTTGGATCTAATTTCCCTCTATTATGAACTTGAACAAATGACACACAGCCGAAAATTGTAGGAATAAGATTTCTAGTAGTGTTTAGATTTGGGTAAAATGCTGAAAGGATGTATACAGGACTTTTGAGACCCAAGACTCTAGAAGGCAATCTATTTACAAGATGAGTGGCCGTAAGAACTGTACCACGACCTTCTCCAAGCTCACATACCTCATAATGAAAATTTTCAGCAACAAGATCTACAAATAAAGAGGGAAAAATATTCTTAATAATTCGAAATCATAGATGTCCTAACCAATAATGACGAAGCAAAATTTTTATTTATTGGATGCAATAGAGTCTAATATGAAAGAATGGGATAATTTGCCCTTAGTTATGTTCAACTGACTTGGTGCTTCAAGATAGTAGAGGCCATCCCATTTTATAGCAAGTCCAATCATCCTCCCCGAATCATTGTCTCAAAATACAAAATGACTACTATAAAAAATCACATTATAACATAAATCTTGGGGAAACAAAGTTGGTTGATGGTTTAGAAATATGAAGAACATTTCTAAGAGAATGATGAATTTATTTTGACATTCCCTACACCTACTATAGTTGTTAAAGATCCATCGGTTGTGGCTATTTTTCTACTACTTGGACATGAAGTGTAGGTTGAGAAACATTTGGATAAATGGATCATAAGATATGTAGCTCCTAAGTTCACGACCCAAGAGTTCGTAAAGTTTGTATTTGAGGCATTTAATCCAAAGGAAAATAGAAACTTACCTGAACACACCAAATAACAAGTTGTTGTTTATAAGAGATCTCACTCTCTGAATCTTTTCTTGGTTAAGACTACTCGCTTTTGTGATGCTAATTTCGCTAACTGTTGGAATCGAGCAGTTTCTTCTGACTGTGTAGTAGTGATATTTCTTGCTTATTCAACTTATAACATTTTCCTCTTTCTACAAGGAGGCTAAACCTTACACTTCCAACAATAAAGGCTGGAAGAAATGCTTTGTTTTAGAGCACAATAATCAGCAATGAACGCTAAGATGAAAGAGATAAAATAGGGAGGAGACAACAATGAAGGCTTAAACAGAAGGAAGAAAATAGGGCGCAGCAATGAAGGCTGAACCAAAGGAGAAAAAACAGAGATATTTTTGCAGCAACAAAGGCTGGAAACAACTTGATCCAAAGAGTCTAACTTTGCTATGATACCATGTCAAAATTTGAATAAGAACTATATTTTTTGCATACCTCTAAAGTTTACAGTAAGTATTACTTATATACAAAACTCTATTACCTATAAATCGAAACTAATAATTCTAATACAATATCTAATGTCATAATTTGTGGGATACTCTCTAATCCCATGATTTATGGCATAGTCTAATATAATAGTAAACTTAAAAAAATACAATCAATCAATCAATCAATGTACACGAATTTTCCACAAATTGCCCAAATGTGATAAGATTTATTTTGCTCTTACTCCTAGGTTATGTGGGATATTTTAACACACTTAACAATGAGTATCTGCAATTCTTAGAATGTATCCAAGTTAATGGTTAGCATCAAAAGCTTGATGGGTCAACTTTTAATCGAATGAAGCATTTCCATACAATGTTGTAAAATTTTGACTAAATTAAAAATAGAAATTAAAAGTTGGAAAAGCTTCTTCATAGCCATCAAACAAAAACCTTGCCAATATGGCCTTCAAACTCTTCACCATCTCCTAGAAAAATGTCTAATGTTGATTCTCTAGAAGCATAAACTCTTGTGAAATCATTCCTTTGTGCATCTTTTGCATAAATGAACAAGCATATAGGAAGTACTTACCACTGTTTCTGAATATAGGCCAACACTTTGCAGCTCCATCAAGAGTCTATCCTCCAAACACATTTGCCTACACTGACAATCCATGGCTGAAATGCCAGAAGGATTTTCAAGTGCAGTGTTTTTGACAGAATTTTTATCAACATCACCAGGAAAGATCCCAATCCTTGGTCCATCATCTCCTTGGAATAAAGCATCATTATAAAATTTACCATGCAAGCCAGCTACGCTACCCGTTGTTATATTTCCATTACATGGAAAACCATCAATAGATGATTGCTCATGAGTTTGAAATATCAACATGGAGTCATGACCAAATTCAACACCATCACCATTTCTGGAATCCAATTCAACAGAAAGGCAACTATCACCAGGAGAACCATCTCTACTATACTGTGAAGAAACATGTCTCCTTCCATTGGTTTCTTCATATTCTTCAAGTTCATCTTCCACAATCAGAGCAGATAATACTCTTTGGTAAAGTGGAATGGCCTTGTTTCTTCCATCCAGGCCTGTACCAAAAATGCCATCATCCTGATCTCGATCTATTAAATCTCCATTAGTGGCTGCATTATTTGGCCAAACTAGGCCCAAAAACGTATCCTCACTTCCTTCAAAAATTGGTAGAGATTGAAAATTTCCACTGTGTGCAATATCAGCCTGAGACAGTTAAACAAAATACAGAAAGTAAAAATGCTTATTAGGACATGAGAGTGGAGACTTCTAACAAGTGATAACGTAAGGCCAAATTCTGGAAATTACAAAACAGAATCCCAACTGCACAAGCAATGGGTTAATCAATTAAATAACTTAGTGTTAGTGATGAAGTCCATAAAGCATACCTAGATAGTAAAATTTACATTAAACTACAAGCAAAGAATGTGCGCAAGAAAAAAGTATAAATATCAACTGATCATAATTAGTCCCAAGTTATTAACTTTGATTTTTAAAATTGAACAAAAACGTAAAGAAAGCTTTGCATCGTAGCGATATAAGTTCAAAGAACAATTACAGTTGCAATCTTCTGGTTTTCTTCAAAAATCATATTTATTGCTGGTTTTCCTCAAACATCATATATATTCAATCATTTAAATTAAACACTACACTGATAAGTCTTTAAATGTCACTGTAGGTCCACTCATTAGCCTACCCCAGTGTAACCTTCCATAAGAACACAAAGGTTAATATACTTTGACTATCAGTTTTAGTGTCGCATATGATCCAAGATCAACTCTATCTTGATTTTTGACATGAATGCACAAAATTACTTTCTTGTAGACAACCAGGAACATAATTTCCTTAGGCTTGAAGTTTGTACCATTAACAAGCTAAGTTTCAACCGTAAACACGTTGGTGATAGTACTAGCATTTTGGTGATATATTTTCCATGTGAAAAAAAAATGTTTTGCATTTTCCTGCACACCGTCAAAGTAATTACAGGAAGAAATACAATATAGTTTTTAATCCAAATGATACTTGCAGTTAATTAAGAAAAATATAACTTTTACATGAGTTAAAATATCGCTATCTCACAATCATAATCTTGGCAAAATTGTAATTCCAAAATATAATATATTTGGAAATGGGTACCAGCATTTAATTTGAATAATTAACTACTAACAACTACCTAAGGATTTGAATGACTAATGGAAAAAGACATGCTTTTTATTTTATAAGTTTAAATCTTAGGCAAGACCAAATCACAAGCCTAGTAAAGATATATTATGTATTTATAGTTTGAATCTGATGATGAGTACAAGAAAATCTGTTTATTTTCTTGACATAAGAACCAAACATGAAAAGGCTGTACTAAGCAAATCAAAACTCCTACCTTGGAACCCCCATTAAAAATATTCCCTAGATAGGAATATGTGTATAAAAGGAAAACAATGAAAGTTTGAACTGATTTGAACCGACAAATCTCCTACTTAGAAGTTTTCCAAAATTCCCAATCATACTATTGGAATTAAAACAGAAAGTCGAACCCAAGGTTTTTGATTGAAGTGTTTGAAAGTCAGTTTGAACATGCGAAAGGTTCCTCCCTTGAGTTAGTAACGTTTACATAATAGAAGCAGTACTTACATATCTTACCCATCCACAATCGCTCAAGGTTGCAACACCAAAGATGCAATTAATAGCAAAATAAAACTAAAAATATCACTTAAAATAGGTCAACAAATAGTGAAATATCTGTTGCTAAATTTACCAGACTTGCATTCATATATGTTAACAAAAAATAAAACTTCTTGTTAAATTTACCAGACTTGTATTGCTACGTTCAAGAATTGTGAATAAGCTTTCATGAAGCTCCTCTGTAGATTTCAACTGCAGCAATCACAAGTGACAAAGAAAAAGGAAAGGGTATTTGTAAGTAAGGTTTAAATAAGTCAAACTATCATCAGCATAATGATCCACATATTCTGAGCACCTGTTGCTGCAAATATGATGAATCATCCAAGTAGATGGAAGCAAAAACTGGCTCCATTTTTTTCCAGAACAGGCCAGAACAAGAAAGATCTGCACATATAACAGGTTTAGAAATACTCTGGTGAACACAGCATAAGCTAAACTAAACAATAATTATAAATACATACAGCTTGCATTGCAAGCAAAATTTGCAGCTGCTAATAGTTCTTCACGATCATCTTCTGAATCACCTGGAACATCAAATACAAAATTATACAACTGTGCAAATATAAGCCAATTAAAAAAATCTTGTCTTTTAATACTTGTCTGTTATTTTATGAAAGTACTCATGTTTTCACTTTAACGAATTGAAGAAACTACAACAGAGGAACTCTGCCTTAGAAACTATGGCATACATACAAATATTATAGATATGTTAATTTAGAGAACAAAACTCATTTGTCCATTTATTGCTGCAAGGAGAGAACAAGAATGAGTCCTATTATGGTTCCAATGTTCACAGTTTGGAAGATACAACAGAGGCATCTGATTGGCAAAGCATGTGATAAATATTGAGGATTTTGATCATTCAAACATTTTATGGGGCCAAGCAGTTAAGTAAAGTGAGGAACACAATCAAATCGAAATAAAATCACAGAAAACAAAGAAAAACAATAATTCCAGTAATCTACCATATGCAACACCATCAAAGTAGTATCAACTAAAACAAAAACTGAAAGTTCTAAACCGTCCTTTAAGACTTCTCCTCTACATGACCCATTTATTTGACTATCTTCAAACCAAGCAAGAATCAAAGTAGGAGATAGCTTAAGGTTTTAAACATAAAAAACCTCATAACATTGGTTTTTAAGAAGAGCCCACTGATGGTAAGAATTTAGTTTTAAAGGTTTGCAGTAATTAAGTCTTATTCATAAAATGATCCATTGTTCAATTTTTCTTCAGTAATTGACTTTTATTTTGGGCAAGAAAGTATTTGAATTACAATAGCATACTTTTAATTTCAAAATCACATTGACAAATACATCTATTTTAGTAATCATAAAATCAGAAAGACAAACTTACGAATGTGGCTTAGTGGTTGAGTGGGTTTGATCTTCACATAAACTAAAAAGTTTCAGATAACAAGGTGGGAGAGAGAAGGGAGGCAATTCCCTAAATATCGTAACCTAGACTGATCAAAGTGCACACAAGCTAGTCTTGAGGCCATTTTATCCTCAAGTAAACTACAAGGACCTCAAAGGCTAAAGTCAATACAGAGGAGCCTTCCAAAATATATAAGCACTTTAGGAAGTGTTCATGAACCTTTCTGATGCAGGAGCATCCTGATAAGCAATGGATGAGAATCAGGTATTTTATTGATATTTAGCTATAGCCTTGTAGGATAATTCTACAACACCAAGCTAACCAGCCACTAATGGCTCTTCAGCTATCAGCCGAAAACAAGCAAGTCAAGAGATACCCCCCCATCGTTCACTACCCCGTCCCATACATAGTTTCATCCTCTCTCTCCTCTAACTAACTTCTCTAACCGTTTGAGGACTCACCCCTCCCTGCCTTAGTGAATTTCCTAGAATATGTCAACATGGGTTTGTGGCCCATGTTTCCCTTCTTCCTCCTAGCATATGTCAATATGGGTTTAGGATCCATATTGCTATCAATTCTGCCATCACATCCAGCCCAAGTATACATATCAGTATTCTATTTTCTTATTTAGTTTACATTTTCTAATATTTTCCTATTAAGTTGGATTTCTTTCATTGCAAGTCTAATAGTAGGTGACATCAAGGATTTTTTCTTTAGAGGGTTAGACTTCGTTTACCTATTTTAGGGTAAGATTTCTAACAATACTAATAGGGTTTCGCTGGAGGAATAAGATTTTTGTCATAAAACCTAATTGTTCCAACCAAAGTCACCCTAATTCTAGCCTTTTTGTTGAACTTTAGTACCCCAAACCCTTTCTCTACATCAAGTGGTATCAAGTTGAGGTTGAGACAAGAAGCCCAAGAAACAGAGATGCCAGAGATGTGGCGCATGATTGCAAACTTGACGTGGCCCTTGCAACCTTAATAACCAGTGGAAGCTTAAATTGAGAATCAGAAGGGTGATCACGATCTCCTCAAGATTTCAGAAGACCATGGTTGAAGAGACAGCAAATGGCAATCATTTTGATGAATTGGGCATGCTAACCAAGCAGCACAAGGCGGAAATGAAGAGTAGCCATTCCAAGTCTTTATGGGTAGGAAATAAAGGTTGAAGTTATTAACGTTCATACAAATTTCATGAAGAAGAATATTTAAATTGGACAGAAAGAACCAACTTATGATGATTATAATAAGGAGATAAATGAGTTAGAAGTTAATCCGACATATGATGAAGAACATTTAAATTGGAAAGAGAGAGAATCAATTTATGATGATTATAATGAAATAAAAAAGTTAGAAGTCATTCTAAACAAGAAGAATCCTTATGAGTGATGATCACACAATTAACAGGAAAATAACAAGAGGTATCCTCTTAAAAAAGAAATAAAATAATTAGCAACTCCAAGTACTACACCTAGCAACAAGGACAAAATTAATAGATATTTATTTCTGGAAATTTAAGTGATATGTACCTCTTAGTAAGCAAGCTGTCACAAAATATTTATCTTAAAGAACTATCTCAATATTGAACCAAAATTCGGGAAAACTTCTAATATTCTTTGTTTAGAAAAAGAAAAGTTCAAAATATTGATTTGTATAGCATATTACCATTTCCAAATCCACCATGGAATTTGGATTTTGTTTTAGAGCTTTCAAAGATAGCAAAAGGATTTGAACGACCATTGAAGTTCAAATTAAATTGCAGTCCATTGTGGAAGTTCAAAACAGTCCTTGAGTATGTATCAACCTGGAAATTGAGGTTTTGCAGATGAATAGCAAGGGCCCAGTTGCATGGTATATGCTTGGTGACTTGCTTAAAACTGATGATTGGATAAAGGCCAAAGAAACTTGCATACTGGTAGTGAAGCAACTGGTGAAAGAAATTAACTGGAACTACTTTTCAGCACAAAAAAATAAGAATAAAAATCTTATGTTCGAAGATATACATTGTAATAGACAAAAGAACCTTACACCAGAGTTCTGATTCATCATATAGCTAATCCGTATACTGCAAATGATGTCAGGGTAGCTTTGGTAGGAGAAGGACAATTTGATGCATCAAAAGATCTTTTAATACAGGCACAAGAAGCTGCAACTGTAAGCCTTTCATCCAGTTGCTTGATGTCAGTATTGACTTTGTAAATATTTATCTTGCTCAAGGCTATTTAGTATTAGCAGTTCAGATATATCATTATTGTTTGCAAAAGTTCTACCGTAATACAAATTCTTGGCTTCAAAAGTTGCAAGTGAAGCACTTAGATTACAAAAGAACCGAAATGAGTTAATCCCAAGGTTAAGGTCTACTCATCAGAACCAAGTTCTTTCCAAATCTGAGAAGATTGATGCAGAAGCATCCAGCCTAACTTCCACTTAGTCGGTATTCTATTTTCTTATTTAGTACAAGCTTTAATGTATTTCCCCAATTAACTTGGATTTCTTTTACTGCGAGTTTAAAGTTGGCTGACTGCTAACTTCCTTTACAAACCCTGGACTTTTCTATCCTATTTTGGGTAGGATTTTTCTAACAACACCAATATAAATAGGGGTTTTGCTGGAGAAATACAGCAACCTTTCTAGCATATTTTTATCAAAGGATGTTTTTGTAATAAATCCTAATTGTTCCAGCCACAATCACCCCAATTCTAACACTACTTTATCGGAATTTGCTGCTCTAACCACTTTGTCTACATCACTTACTATAAGATTCTCATGTTATGATCCAAGTAAGGAAATTTTCATCCATCAAAAACCAGACAACATGAAGAATTTTGTTCAAATTTTGCACACTAAAAGTTCAAAACTTAAATTAGCAGTCTCAGAAAACAATGCAATCATCATGTACTGACATTCCACTAATCCTTTAATTAATTATTCATCTGTCAGTGGACTTTCTAAAATCGTAGCACCTTAGTTGTTGCTCTGATTTGGTATGACAGAAACTACAGATTCAATCTTTATGAACTTGTGAAAAGACATTGACCATAAATTCAGTATTTTCAAGATCAAGATGATTTATGTCGATTGCTACAACCTCAAAAAGATTATATTAGTCAGGGAGCGAACCTGGACAATCTGGAGAACCACCGGTTGGAGTTTTCCCAATACGATTAAAGGGCTTCCTATCGGATATCTTCTTCAGTGGAGGCCGACCTGACTTACTGGACTAGTAAATATAGGCAACTTATCAATAATTAATTCCAGCTAGGTTAAACAACACAATGCAAAATAGAAAGGATATATTCTTCCTATCAGATACAAATATACACCACCTTCCACTCTTATCTGAAACGGGCCGCACAGTCCTAAGTGGCTTTGTTAATGGTGGATTCTCCAACTTCTCCCTAATTGGAGAAATGCTCATCTCAGGAGATGGTGCACCTCGACCAGTTCTCCCTTGCCTCCTCACTCCATCACCAATGTCCTCCTTATGGTGCACTTTATTCTTTTTTGAAAGCAAAACAGAAGGACCAACATTGTAACTTATTGATTTTTCTTCTAGACTACCAGTTCTCTTATCCTTTGGTCCACCTTCATGATTTTCATTAGCACCAGACTCTTCAACTTCAGTTAATCTGGCTGGAGATGAAACATTTTCAAGTTTCACTCTTACTTGGGTTCCTGCAGCCATATCCTTGTCAACTAGTGACCCATTGCTCCCAACAGAAGTCAATCGAGAAGAAAACTCGTATGAATATCCACCTTCTGATGACATTTGCACTTCATCAGGATTTGAGACTGGAGATACCAAATTTGCTCTTCTGGTACGAGAAAATTTTTGTGGTCTTTGACCAACCCATTGTGCCATAGGGGAAGAGGATGATCCTGGTGGCATGGCACGCTTACGATTATTAGTTCCACTAGAATTAACTTTAGTCATGCTTGGCGATTGCTCCCATGCATCAAGAGCCCCAGATACACATGGAAAGTTGGGAGATGAGTTTGTTGTCATCACTGTGCTAGATCGAGGACCCCTGGAAGCTTTACCTTTGACTAGCAAACTTGGGTTGACTGCATGATTATCCTCAAGAACATTTACCCTAAAAAACAATTAAATGTACATAAGCACCAGAAAATAAATGTTGTGCTATGAGAGCGTAACATACATTAAATAGAAAGAACTTGAACCAGAAGCTACAAAACTCCTACTGCAAGACATAGACAACAAAGGACAATGAAATTGACCGTAAGGAGTTAAGAAAATGGCTACATACTTATTGTTAGCTTTTAATAGCATTCGTTCCTTACTAACGCTAGCTGAGAAATCCCTACTTAAAGAAACTTTTTCAGGATCATTCTTCAGAACAGCACGGCCATTTGAACTTGCAGATGATGAAATAACATCTAACTTGGTAATCCCATTGCTGCCACTAAATGATCCTGACCTGCAAGAAGGATAAAGTTTATAGTTCAAGAGCCCTTGATGTCAATTTTATCACATTTTTTTAAAAGAAAAAGATACAACAAAGTTATCAACTTCTTGCGAAATTTTGGCAATATGACGACAACAAAATCTCATGAAAAAAGCAACTATGCCATCGGAATCACAAAAAGTTAGCCAAACACAGAGAGAGAAAAACGCAATGAAACAACAAGTAGCTTCCTTAGATGTAAGATCTCTCTAATGCTTGCTAGCATTCTAAGACTTTTAATAAACAATGTTACAAAATGTATGAACAATAAAGCAAATTCAAGTTACAACAAGCTAAACACAACGGTGCACAAAATGTTGACTTGTTTCTGTTATGTACTCTAGCGTAGGACCTAGTCACAGGTCGAGACACGGGGAAAGCCACCTCTTTTTCCCTGGTGGTGGTCTCCCCTTTCTTTGAAGAACCTATGCCGACACAAGGAAGAGATCTGTCCTCAACAGGGTCTCGTACAGCTGCTGGTGTTTTTCTAACCTAGCAACTGTGTTTTTCTTGATAAAAGTCCGTGTGCCTCTTTATTAACCATAGCAACCTTTAAATAGGGTTAAGGATAAATTAACAACCCTAATTAGGACTCCTAATTAAGTAAAAAGTCTAAAAATAGAATCCCAACAGCAATAAGAAACATAATATGTAAAAAAACCCTAAAATACGAAAGAATATAAAATAAAACAAAATAAAAGCAGACTTGTTAATGGTTATCCTATCAACCACTTTTCTTGTGTCGTGATTGAACTTTTCCCACAAAGGTATCCACAACATTATTAACATTACTACCCTCCCCAACTCTAAGCCTAGATAAATGTCCTAAAGAGCGATGAAATCTTCACATGTAGCATTTTCATTTGAATTGACCATTTAACGCACCAAAACCTTCTATCTGCCTCTGTTGATCCTGGATCAAATAATAGAGTGGGGAACAGGACCTAGTAGAGCAGCCACTGGACTTGGAGTATCGCCCTTAAATTTCTTTAACAAGGACACATGAAAAACAATGTGGATACAACTACCCTCCAGTAGCTCCAACTTTGTAGGCAACCGAACCAATTCTCTGTAGTACTTTATAAGGACCAAAATATTTTGAAAACAACTTGTGAGGTCCTATCTTCCCCACCGAAAGTTGCCAGTAAGGGTGAAGCTTCAACCAAACCCAACCACTCTCTTCAAAGGAGATCTCTCGAGAATTAGCATCATATGTAAGTTTCATTCGCTACAAGTCTTGCAATAAACGCTCTCTTGCTGATTGTAAAATTGTATTACTCTCCGCTCTCTTGCTGATTGTAAAATTGTATTACTCTCCTAAAGAGCGTGATCCACTGCCTCCACTCTAGTAGAACCGGCCATATAATCAAGCAAACACAGAGGATCTTGTCCATACACCACCTGACATGGCATAGCTCGCAAGGAAGAGTGGAAAGATGTGATAACAATACTTCACCCATGGAACCCATTGAAGCCACAGACGTGATCTATCGCCTATAAAACAAAGCAAGTACATCTCGATAGTGTGATTTACAACTTCATTCGGACCATCCGACTACGAGTGATAAGCCAAAGAAAAGACCAACTTTCTTCCTGACAAACGAAATAATTCCTTCCAAAGGAGACTCGTTAAAACTTTCTCTCAATATGAAACAATTCTCTCAGGTAACCCATGAAAACGAAAGACTTCTATAAAAAATACATGAGCCATAAATATAACAGTGAAAGGATGAGCGAGTGGAACAAAGTGCGAATATTTGGAAAATCTATCTGCAATCTCCATCAAAATTGACTTCTCTTGGACCTTGGGTAGTGCTTCAACAAAATCTAACAAAATATTAGCCTATACCTAGTGGGGCACCAAAAGAGCTGTAGGAGGCCTGTAGAGTGTAGGTTTTCCCACTTCTTGTGTTGACAAACCAGGCAACTCTGCACAAAGTCAGCCATTGTTGATTTCATTCCTTCCCAAAAAAAATCTCTGCGCACCCTTTGCAAAGTCTTTTGGACCCCTTCGTGGATCATGTCATGAATACCTAAGAGGATGGTTTGCACTAAGGGAGAAGTGACAGCAAATAGACCTTCCCCTTGAAAAAGATCAAGCCATCCCTCCCTTCCTAGGCAACTTTGGCCTCCCACTTCTCTATGCTTTCCAGGTGCTATTTGAAGTCTTTCAATGCTGCCACTTCTTGTTGAAGGGCATCAAAAATAGCCCGTGTTTAGAAAGAGCAAAGAGCTAGCCATCCTCCTCATCACGTCGGGAAAGTGCATCGGTAGCTCAGTTGAGTCTCCCTGCTTTGTACAAAACTCATTAGTTCACTAATCCCATTTTGTTAAGGTGAAATGATTAACCTTTGTTCTAACAAAAATTTTAACTTGAAGTGATCAATCTTGATGAGGAAATGCCTCCCCCGAAGATATGGTCTCCAGTAGGTACAGCTTTGGTAAGACTGATAAGCTCCCTCTCATACACTGCAAGTTTATGATGGTGATCTACCAATTTTCTGCCGAAAAATGCAATTGGAAGGCCTTGGTTGTAGAACCACCCTAATACCACTACCAAAATCATCATACTCCACCACAAACTCTTCCTTAGAATTAGGCAACCTCAAAACGGGGGCTTCAAAAAGAGCCTTCTTCAAGTTAGAGAAGGCCAAATAGGCCACATTCCCCACTGGGATGCATTCTTCTTCAACAAGCTAGTCAGAGGTGCTATCATTTGCTCATAATTTTTTATATATTTCCAGTAATACCCTGCTAACCCCATGAAGCCTCAGAGAGCCTTGTCCGATTGTGTTATTGGCCACTCTACGATCGCCTTAATCTTACTTACATCCGCTTCCACTCCTTCACCATAGATAACATGACCCAAGTACTTCACCTGATTCTCCCCAAATGTGAACTTTGATTTCTTAAGAAAAAGATGGTGAGCTCGCAACAATTCAAAAACTAAATACGTGTTGAATATGCTCAATCCAAGTCTTACCATATATTAAAATGTCATCAAAGAATACTAAGACAAACTTATGCAAATAAGGCATAAACACCTCATTCATCTAACTTTGAAAAGTAAAGGGAGCATTGGTCAACCCAAAGAGCATTTCTAGGAATTCGAAATGCTCGTGGTGCGTCCTGAAAGTTTTCTCTATATCCCAACGATCCATCTATCTGATGCTATTCAGAACGAATGTCTTTGTGAAATATCGTGTTCCATGCAACTCATCCACTATTGGAATAGAAAACTTATCCTTTACCATGTGATTGTTAAGCTCCCCATATTCCACACAAAACCTCCATGTCCTGTCATGTTTCCACACTAGTAGTACCAGCGAAGAAAAGGAAAATCAACTTGGCCTTATTATTCCTTGTTGTAGCAGTACCTCAAATTGCATCTCTATCTCATCCTTTTAAAGATGAGGATAACGGTAAGGTCGCACCACCACTGATCTAAATCCCGTCATTAAAGGAATTATGTGATCAGAACTTCAACTCGATGGTAACCCTAAGGGTTCTGCAAACAAATCTGAAAATTTTGCTAGCAATTTTTCTATAGCAACAGAGGACGAGTGCTATCACTTTATTATTGTTACTCTCGGTTCACCACTTGGAACTTGCCCCTTTCACTACACCTTCCCATCCAGCACAAAACTCATTGTTAGAGACGCAAAGTCCCAAAGGGGCCCAACGTAAGCAGCCATTTAATCCTTAAAACAACATCAAAACCATCCAAGGGAATAGAAGAAAGGTCAGTGGTAAAAGAATTAGAATCAACTTGTAGAGTTACCGCCTTACAAAAACCCAAACTAGGCACTTTTTCTCCATTGGCCAATGCCATCTGCAGTCTTGGCCACTCCCTCACTATAATATCAATATTGGGTATCACTCCCTCCTAAATGAAATTGTGGGTGCTTCCTGAATCCACCAATACCACATCGACCACCCAGCCACTAGTGCTTACAATTGCATCGTTTGTGAGCTCTGAATCCCACTTATAGCATGTAACAAAATTTTCAGGTCACCTAACTACTCTTTCTCCTGCTCATTATCAGAGTCTGGCACTTCGATCCAAAACAACCTCTTACATTTGTGTCCCGTTGAGTAAGATTCATCGCAGTTAAAACACAACCCCTTAGCTCTTCTTTATGCCATCTCCGCCCTTGAAAGCCTCTTAAAAAATGGGGCTAGAGTGCTGGTAGAACTGCTGGCAATTGACCCTTCCGGTTTCCCTCCTCCACTCACTCCTTTGATGCTTCGAGTCCCAGCAAAGGCAATGTTGGTTGCAGCTAATTTGGGGGCTGCCCACCCAATCGAAAATTTAGAGTTGCCTTGTAATATACACTGTTGTTTCCTCACTCAAGCCCGTGCCATATTCATCGCCACTCCCAAATTATTGGGTTGTTGCATCTCTACCTCAATCCGAAGGCCCTCCACCAATCCTGCCGTGAATAAATTCACTTTTTGACAGGGTTTAAGTATGTAGTCCTTGCTAACAAAGACTGAAATTGGCACTGGTAATCTTCCATAGTTCCTATTTGCTTAAAATTTGGCAACTCCCCTAAAGCATTATTGCTCATGGGTGGTCTAAACCTTACGAGACAATGTTCTTTAAATCCTTCCCACTCAAATTCTAACTCCTCCTGCTCTAACTGATAAAACCATAGTTGTAGTTCCCCCATCAAGTGGAAGGTTGCCAATTCCACCTTTTCTCCATCTTGGATTTTTTGATTCACTAAAAATTGTTCACACCTCCTTAACCATATCAAGGGGTCTTCTGACCCATCATAGGCCGAAAATTCAAGCTTAGAGTAGTGAAGTACCAACTAACCCCCAACCTACTCATTTGTTCTCTCCTCTAAACAATTTCGACTCCCTCGATTGCCACTACTAGAACCACCAGCATTGTCCCTTCTTGAATCGTTCCCTGATCTACGAACATGGCTGTTTCGACTCCCTCGATTGCCACTACTAGAACCACCAACATTGTCCCTTCTTGAATTGTTCCCTAGTCTACGAACATGGTTGAGCTCCTCCATCTATTCTTCTAGTGCCTACTGCCTCACGACCATAGTTTGCATAAAAGCCTCCAATTTGCTGACTAGGCTTTTCGAGTCACCCATGACAAATGGCTCTGATAATAAGTTGTTACGTACTCTAGTATAGGATCCAGTCATAGGTTGAGACACGGGGAAAGCCACCTCTTTTTCCCACACCGTGTTCTCCCCTTTCTTTGAAGAACCAATGTCGACACAAGGAAGAGACCAATCCTTGACAGGGTCTTATACAGCTGAAAGGAAGAGACCAATCCTTGACAGGGTCTTATACAGCTGCTACTGTTTTTCTAACCTAGCAATTGTGTTTGTCTTAATAAAAGTCTTCTTGCCTCTTTAGTAACCAAAGCAGCCTTTAAATAGGATTAAAGATAAATTAACAACCCTAATTAAGACTCCTAATTAGGCATAAAGTTTAAAAGTAGAATCCCAATAGAAATAGGAAACATAATCTGTAAAAACCCTAAAATACGAAAGAAAATCAAATAAAACAAAATAAAAGCAAACTTGTTAGTGGCTATCCTGTCAACCACTTTTCTTGCGTCGCAAGTAAACTTTTCCCACAAAGGCATCCGCAACATTACTAACAGTTTCCTTCAGTTATTTCAAAACATTATAGATGATAACAAAAAACAGAAAGGATCAAAGCATCCCTCTTATTTTCAATCTAAGCCTTTTGAACAAAAACATACTCAACCTTCAAACAAATCATATTAAAATTGACATATTCCTCAATGTTTCATGTCATGTAAAACATAAGTATTACATCATCCAATCAAAAGATTACTAAGAACACTTTTCATAGGCCAAGAATGATTTTTTCTGTCAGATCAAGGTAAATTCAATGTTGCCAGTGTTTCAACGGTACAAAACAGGAAGTTAAATATGTAAAATAGTCAAACTAATTGAAATAGGAAATAAAATTATGCGGTGGGATTCAAAGCAATCAAGAGTGCCACAACTAACATGACTTCCTCACAAGTCATATGCAACAAAATTTTCTACCCCAATTACAAACCAAGGCCTCAGTTTTGAGCCTATGGGAAGCACAACTGATTCATCCTGAACAAAGACAACAACTACGTTCCATGCAAATGCACACAACCTGTTATTTTCACTCTAATGACCATGATCCAAGTCATCCCACCAATACTGCTTTGAGGGTCATTGGGGTGAACAATTAATAGCTATAATAGTAGACATAAAAGACGCTCTAATGAAGAAGAAATGGGAAATGATATAACAGTTTATCTAAGCTCAGCTATTTTCAAATAATTTGACCATGCAATTCTGAGTAATCATAACTAGAAAACCCATTTCCATACACTAGAAGGCATTACATAACCTTAAAGACAAAAAAAACAAAAGAACAACATTAAAGTAAGGACTAAAAGGAACCTAACTATTCATTGCGGATATTTTGTGAATGAATGGGGAAAATGAATGAAGCACACTCCAAAAAGGACGAAACAGGAAGAAAAACCAACATTCTTTCACTTGTTCATCCAAAATTCTATCTAACTAGGGAGTATGTACAAAATGTGGGCCTAAAAACTATTTATGTAGTTTATCTTCATCCTAAAACACACGTGCCACATCTCTAGTAGTAAACCTAAAAACTTTTTATGTAGCTTATCTTCATCCTAAAACATAGGTGCCACCTCTATAGTAGTAAAACTAAAAACAACAACAGTTGACTTAATTGATCATGGAAATAGTTCTAAAAGTTGATAGGTGCATAAACTATCTTCAACATAAAATGCTCATCTTTAACCCCACATACTAGAATGCGTAGGCATGTTCAGACCCCATTCTTTTATTCCTTTAATGAATGGGCAGTTTGAAAGAACTTTATCTCGTTTAGAAATAATGAAAATCTCATAAACAAAAATTCGGTGATATTCTTTGCACTAGAGAATATAACTTGCTAAAAACCAAAATAAGGAGAAAAAAGTGCCACTGTAATTTGAATAGACTAAGTTATGCATAGTTGAACTTTAAACAATAAAAAGGGCAATCATTGCTAAAGCAAACATTTCCAGAGAAGAAATTACCTAAAGCACTGAGCATCATGAGATTGAAGGCCAATTTCATTATTAAATTTATGATGCATAACTCGCTTAACCTCTCCATCATTATCCAGGGGTCTGTTAAAAACAGTACCAACAGAACGTTTCCTTTTCATCTTTTTGTCCCATCCTTCCCCACCTGCAGGCAGCCTACGAACCTTTTCTTCAGCTAGATTAGAACCTTCACCAATATCCTTGAGCAAATCTCTTTCTTTGCCCATGGATAATGTTTGTCGTAGGAGCATGTTGCTTTTACCATCAGCCTAAAAGTGCAAAAAGAGAAGTATGAAGAAGAGGAAATTCAATCAAGAAAGTTGACCATTTTTAGAGGTACTTTCAACAAACAATAAATGCACCCTAGACTAGCCATATTTCAATGCAAGATGAATAGTCTGTGATAGGCACTAGAAGTAGGATATGCCTCAAGAAAATGGTTATAATTTTGAAAACAAATCAAAACAATTCAACACAAATATTTTGCTAATGCAAGAAAACCACTCAGTGAATCTCCAAAGATAGAAGATGCTGTAGAAAGTAATCAATATGCTTACCATCAATGTACTCAAAGAGCAGAAGATTTAGCTAAAAGAGATGTTTCAGCATAAAAGATGTTGAAACTTCATGCTCAAAAATGTCTCTTTGTCATCCTTGGGTTGTCATGTCAATTTCTTTATCATGAATTCAATTTTTTCCCTCCTCCTTTGCCTTGTTAATTGATAGTCAACTAGTATTGTCTTTTTCTTTCTTTATAATTGACCTCTAATCTCCATGATGTTCCATGATAAATCAAGTAGGAAAATTTATAGATAATATTCAAAAAGATAGAAGGCCCAATTCAATGATTTCATATATTGGTGGCGAAGTCAGAATTCAATGAGTTGGTTTCACCTAGTCCAAACACATTGTAACGTAACCCTAACTAAGGCCTATTTAGTATCATACGACTCTTTCTTTTCACTTTCTTTAGATTTTTCAGTCCATTATTAAACTTTGGTTTATATTGTTTTCCTGTTCTTTTAGCCCAACTTTGGCTAAAACAAAGATGAACGATTTTGTTCCATCATAGTCTCCCATAGAACACGAAGCACAAACAACAAACAAAACAACATTCATATTTACAAAATGCAGTACTAAAAGCAAGCATTTTTACATCACAATGATGTAAACTTAATAGAATGTAAGGTGTCTAATCCACATAGAAGAGAATCCTGAGAAGTCATATACCAACCCGTAATTCTGCTACTGAAGACCGAACTCGCTTGTTTAGGCCAGTATTTTTTGTTTTATCCTCTGATCTTTGATTCCCAAGTTCTGCAGAGTTTCGATGATTTTGAATGCTCATCTTCAGAAAATTAGACCCGACAGGCCTTTCATTTGTAAATATTTCATTACGTTGTTGCTTCCTCAATTTCAATGCTTCACAATACTTGTTTAGTTTCAGCAAGGATTCATTCAACCTTCTAATCCGACCCCTAAGAAAAAGAGTAAAACAATTGCATCTTTAGATTGCAAATGATACACTAAAAAGTCACGAACTATTAAATCTGCTAAATATATGTACAAACAAAATATGTGTGAATACAAACTCTATTTGGTATACGACAGTGGCAGGTTAAATGATTAATTTTTATTAGCATGGAAATGGCTTCATGCATCAAAAATCAACACCATTATGAATGATCTAGAAGGCTAAGCAAGAGGTTGACAACAACCAACAATTCTAGTAGTAAAAATCATAACTACCTGGCCTTCAAAGTGGCATCTAAAACACTTGCTTTGAACCGTTTCAGATCCTCTATAACTACTTGGGGTGGCTTTGAATGAGCAGCTCCAAACGAGTCATCTTCTGTAGCAATCCCCACTGATATACCTAAAACTCTCCTTAACTCACTTGATCGGGTGTATTTCTCTCCCATTGTGATAGGATCCAACAACAGACATTGGGTAAGTGAAGCCACATCCCCAATTGGTGAAGAACTAGTCCGGGGTGTACTAGCACCCAAACCAAAAAGCTTGCTCTCACTGACATTGCCTTCTATGAAGCTTCCGGACCTATCCAAAGTAGAGACAGGATAGTTTCCTCTTGGTCCATTTGAATAGTTCCCACTAAAAACCAATGTCTCAGGACTAGCTGTAGTTGACTCAAATTTCACATTTCCAGCCATGTACTACCACCTCAGTAAGCCAACTCATATCCAAAATGCAACTTTTGATTGATTTTGTGTTTCATGTCCCGAGCAACAATCATTAAAAGCAACGTTCAATGACAAAGCTCTCAATAGCATGTCAATGACTTAATAAAACACCAACAAAAACACTAAAAAGAGACCATATCTGCATATCCCAAAAGCTTTAATTAGTCTGATGAACTTCATCCACCATCACAAAAAAGTATACATATATATATAAAAGTGTCCGAAGGAACAGCAATTGTGTAGAAAAGTTCAATAAACTACTAACACCAGTAACGTACAACATAAAAAGTGGACTTCAAGTCCTTTGATTCG
>JANITW010000004.1:47692997-47709149 GCA_027564335.1 Erythroxylum williamsii | reverse complement strand
AGAGAATTTCGGTGGTTGAGAGAAAAGAAAAGAGTTGAGCTAGGGTTTCAGCACTTCTTAGTCTTGAGAGAGATTTTGAAGTGGGTCAAGAAGAGAAAAAGGAAGAGGAAGAGAAGAGCTTCAAATTGTGCCAAAGATCTCTTCATTTGGTGAAGAATCAAGGATAAACGTTCGCATTCAGATGTTTCCAGAATTTGGGAGCAAATGCTAAATTGGAGCGTACTGTGAGTAGACCGAGATGGTCTCATTTCATTGTTTGTTCTGTTATATTGATTGACTATTGAAGTGCTACTTGTATGTGAATGAGATGAAACAGGTGTGCATAATATGATAGTTAAATGTCAAACCCCGGTCTGATGACAAATGTGTTTTGAATATGCAATTGCATGTAAATGAAAAGTGATACTCAACTCTAATGTTGAATGCCGGACTACGATCCGATAATATGTGAATGTGAGTGAATGTGGATCATGTAAATGTGACTGATGCATTTCATTTCATGAATGCATGAAACATAATAGCTGTTGTGACCAGAGTAGCCATCGATTAGAGCTTAAAGCTCAACGTATGAAAAAAACCTCAAGCTCAAAAGTGATTAAGAGCCTAAGGCTCACTATGTAAAATGATCCCTGTATCTCCCAAGCGAATAAGGGACAATTAGTAATGAGCCCGGTATCCAATAGATACGAAAAAATTTAGAGACTCGGTCATAATAAAGTAACAAATAGAAAGTGGGTCTCATGTGCACTGCATATGCATAATATGAATGATTATATCTATTGAATGTGAAGTGTGAAACGTTGTGAATGTGATTATGTGTTATGAGACTGGGTGAGCCATTGATGATGGTCACTCATTGAGTTCGCAAAACTCATCCAAAATTTGCAAATATTTTTTCAGGACTCAAAAGAATACCCCGTTAGGCAAACGGAAGTATAATTACTACAAGTAAGGAAAAGATAAAGGCCGAGATCAATACGTGTCTGCATTAGTGTTATCCTATTCTTGTATAAATTTGTATTCCACAATTTCTGTAAAATAGTGTTTTGTATTTGTAATGGGCCCCAATTGGCTATTGAAATTCTATTGATTGTAATGTGTTGATTGAAGATATTTATAAATGAAAGTGGGTCCTATGTGATGATTGACTTCCGCATATGTTGATGTTTTAAAAAAATTTATATCGAGTTTTGACTGATTGAGTGCTTTAGCATGCCACCCTCGCTGGATACGAACTCAGATATCCCTCAGGATGTCAGGCACGTGTCTCTAGGAAGTGGGGTGTTACATTTAGCTTGAGTTGCCTGAGGATGAATATATTGTCTAATCAAAGGATAGTTAAACTTGAAGACTTTTGAATAGTCAGCTTCTTTTGGATACATCTGATACATAAAAGACGTGTATAATAGCTGTATATTTGGAAATACTGAAGAGGATGAGCCATATACAGTTTTAGATCGTGCATATTGCATATCAGCTTCTATTTGTTGCACAATTCCTTGTATCTTCTTGACTTCTCTAACTTTTGCGTGAAAGTCAAGTCCAATATAATGTGTAACAATGTAATGTCGAAGATCAACATCAAGTTGCTGAATCTGAGCTTTGTAGGACTGACTGATACATTTGTTGGATCTGCTTAGAGACAACGTCGACTTTATGTTGCATAGCATGAGTTTGTTGATTGATTCCATCTAACTTAGAATCAATTCTTCGAAAAACTTTGTTCTGTACCACTGCATTTGATATTTGCTAGTTAAGTACTTCATCAGAAGTATTTGAGGCAAGTATTCCATGTGAAGTGATTCATGTGGCTCGAATATAAGAGCTAGAGATAATAATCCTAGTTGTTTCATCAGTACTCTTATATAAAGAAGGAAAATCTTCCTCATATGACTTAACCATCATATAAGATATAGGAGTAAGAGTCATAACAGGAATTTTTGGCTTAAATTTACAAGTAGAAGATTTCAGCATCACACGAAAAGATCTGAGTCTGAGTTTTTCTATTTATAGACCAGTAGATTTGCTAAAATTATCTGGATTTGGATCATCCTTGTGTGGATGATATTATTGAAAAAGCATGCAGCGAGATTTTGGCTTTTTCTTCCTCCATCTTCTTTTGACTTACTGTTTATCATCATCATTATTATCTTATTCAAGATTGAGACAGACTTTATAGTCGGAATTATACATAAATGAGTCGACATTGCATACAAAATATTCACAAAAATGACTGACATGATGTGAATTTAAAATAATGAATAAAACGACCACATTTATCCGGTCCAGTCCGACCATCGTAAAACTCCAAAAAGAAAATAAAAACGCAAGAAAGCAACGCCTTGTTGCAGCAGATTCAACGTCAAAATCTCGTCTCCTTCTCGCTTTACTATATGGCGTTCGCCCACACTATCTTGTCTTCTTCTTCTTCTTCGTCACTGGCTCTTCGAATGCGTTATCGATCATCCAGATTCATTTCTCCTCATGAATCGTCACTGTTTTTCCCTCCCCTTCCTTCCAACTTCAGCGCCCTCCCCTGCAAAATGTAAGCTTATCAGCTTTTCCTCTTCATTTTATATTCTCTCTCTCTCTCTCTCTCTCTCTCTTTTAATTTCAATGCACTTTTCTGTTTGGTTACTGAGTAAATTTAAGTAGAGAAGGACAATCCTACTTTATCTTCCCTTTTCTGCATAACGATCCATTCTTTCACGAAATCTTTAATTTTAGTCTCTAAAATTCTTTAGGTGGTTAAAGCGACACTACTATTTTCTTATGTATGTATTAATTTTGAATTTCAAATTTTGTAGAAGATAAAATCATCATATTTGATGTATATTAGGAGATTTAAGATCAAGATGAAATCACCTTTCCTTTTCATTTATAAAATTCCACCAGTGGATGTATGCTTAATTCGTCCTATATTCTAATCCTTACTACTGATGAATGGTTATGCAGGAACATTTCGTGTGCTTCCACCAATAATACTAATGCAGCAAGCGCCAGAGGTACTGATGCAGCAAGTTCCACTTCATTGGTCAGTTGCATGCTTCTTGTACTCCGCTTTTCTAAGTATTTTTATATGTTTGAAATCAGATAAAAGATTTCATATTCTTGTAGCTTATGGGCATGGACGAATTATATTCTCTTGCAACCCGATGATAATCACTTGCTGTAGAGGATTATCATAACTCGTTTTTATTGAGGCCTGTAACTTTGTAAAAAATTTACAAGGTAATAGTAATTGCAGACATCTGAAAATGAAGCTGATTATGTTCCTATGCCCATAGTACTGATAGATCAAGATTCAGATTCTGATGCAACAATTGTACAACTCAGCTTTGGAGATCGGCTTGGAGCTCTAATTGATACGGTGACGTAGCTTTGGCCTACTCATTCCTCTTGCTGTTTCCTCAGTTTCCAGTATAATTATCAGAATAAAAGAGGAACAATGTGTTCATAGAAAATGGTTGGCTATACCCACAGGCCCAGACCTCAAACTAACGTCATTACATGGTTGATCTGATAACTGACCACTACATTAGGGTGATATAATGGTGTAATACGGAAGATTATTCATCTGTGAAATTTAGTGTCCATGGGAAATAAAGATTCTTACTTCAAGTTTGGAAGTTCTGCCTAAGGCATAATTTATGCGGGATAATGACTGAGTTTTATTCTGAATTAGGTTACTCTTCTTTTTTAGAGGGTGTTTAGAGAGATATCACCTGATATGCTCGTATTTCCACACACATGCATGAAATAGTCAATTCTTAATGCTTAAACCGGTGCATTTGGCTCATTTTTGTAACTTGATATGTGGTTTTTTATCACTGTTCCTTGGGAATAGTCTTGCTTCTTGTTAAAATATTATTATGTGAACTTTGAAGCCGTCGTGTCTTGCGGATATGAATCATTTTTCCATGGTTGCAACTCAGTTATCTGTGACTTTCTTGGTCAATCATGTTGCAGATGAATGCATTGAAAGTTTTGGGATTGGATGTGGCCAAGGGAACCGTTCTTACAGAAGGATTAGTTAAACAAACAAAACTCTTTATTTCACGATTGTGAGTCTTATTTCAACCATAGTATGTTTTTGGCATTTACTAGTAGAGAACACCATGTAGATTTTGCTAGAAGGTTTCCTACAAGTTTTCATTGCTTTGATCTGTTAAAGTTTTAAGACTCAAGCTTTTATCGTTGCCTAGTTTCTTGTATATGCAGGCACTGTTCTCTCAATCTCATATCTTCATAAAAGTGAAAGACAACAACTACTAGTTGCATCTACCATACTCACACACATGCAGTTCATTCACGTCTATATGCTATATGCGTATCTCTGTTTATGGGTTGCCCTCCAGCTTAACAGTTGGGCATTATTTTAAAGAATATATTTTTGTATAAAATAAACATTGCAGGAAAATTCATTGTTCAACATGCTACTTTCTAAAAATAAGCTTTTGAAGTGGTCTATGGAAAGATATTTCAAAAGTGTTGTAGCACTTGTATCAAAATACTTTTCAAAAGAAAAAAAGTAAAGGTTGTGCTGCTTGTATATTACCTTGTTATATGTTAAAATTGTCACGGTACCAACAGTCTAGTACTTATCCGAAGTTTTGATTTCCTGTTGCTAAAATCTGTTCAAATTAAATTGGCATTGAAATGTGAGATAACTATTGAATTATGTGATTTTGTAATACTGGATGGTTCTTGAGAATTGGCATGGCTAACTTTGTCTTGTGTTTCTTTGTTTTCTACATAACTTGCACGTCTGCATTTGCATCAAATGGAAGAAAATGAATTACCAGTAAGGGAATTTGTGTCTTTCCTGCATGTCTTAGCTTTAGACATTGGTTTTGTTTATGCTAGAGACACTGGACGCAAGGTTGAAGATCCTGATCTGTTGGAGAGAATCCGGCTTACCATCATTAATAACCTTTTGAAGTACCATCCAGTATGTCTGCTCATATTAATTTTAGAAATTTGTCATTTAATTCCCCATCCCTTTCTTTATGCTTCTTGGATATTTCTTTTGTTCATTGGTTGTGAGGGGATCCAGGAGAATTTTCTTTCTCTGACTTTCTGTACATTTTCTAAAGGAGTAAATGTATACTTTTTCGATGCTAGGAATCTAGTGAGAAACTTGCAATGGGCGAGGCTTTTGGAATAAAGGCTCCAGAGAAAAAGGTGAATTTAATGTTCCTTAGTTTGATGAATTTCATCTTGTAGCTGGTTCATTTGCGCAGATTTATTTATCACATTCAATTGTCATGTAATTTGAGTTAAAGTCCCTGCATAATGATGACGTTCAGTGCACCACTATGCTTACAAGTTCTGGGTCTGCATCTTCCATTTTTTATTGATCTTTTCTGGTAGAGGTTGGCTGCCTTCTCCTCTGTACTTGTTTCCATGAAGAAAGGAGTAATTAAGATACAAGGAGTGACTTTATGAAAAGAAGAACAATATACCAAGCATGCATCTAAAAAAGCTCTACATTTTTGGAATTAATCTTTTTCCTTGTGGAATTGTTTCACTTGCATGATGAAAATTTCAAAGTTGAACGATCAATCAGATATCTTGAAGTTGATGTCTTTAAAATGCCAAGAGAGTTTAATAGTTTCAGAGTCTTTTCTAAGGAGCTGTTTAGTTGAAATGTTAATGGCAATTGATAGTTGAAATGAGGAAGACAGAATGATGACTTCTGAAAAGGACGCGTTGCAAAAAATTGAGTGTCAAATATTTGTTGAAACCTTTCTTTACACCCCATAATTGTTATGAGGGAGCATATATTAGAAAGCTGGTAAATATCTTCTTCTTTCCTCAATTTTCTCGATAATAAAGCAAAATTTATTGGGTTTTGAGATTATTTTTGGTTCACTCAGTTGTATTTCCTTACCCATTCTCAGTATACTGATTTCAACACTCAGATGATCTTACTATCATAACATTGCCTACTGTCACTGAATGTTAAGTAAGCAGTAAAATGGATTTGAAGGACTGTACCTTCTTCAAAGTATTACCAACAATAGGGTAGAGACAGATGATCTTGATTCTTTTGGTTTAAGTAAGTGTATTCTGTAACATCGATTTCAGGTTGGGAGATTAATATGTTGTGGTCTCAAACAATTACATGCTGTATTGATTTACTTGTTTATCGTATGGCGGCTGCATTTCTGCTTACCTTTTGTGCTTAATTGCATCAAACAAAATTACGTTTGGTTTCTGGATATTTTGAAGTTTGAACCATGCTCATCAGCCGTCAAACCCAGTTACCCTGGTGCAGAGATTTTTAAATGTTTAACATCTTTCTCTTACTATAACTCAAATAGTATATTTTTAATTCTGACTTTTGCTTCGTTGTAGCTTGATGTTGACATTGCAACTCATATACATGTGAAAGAAGATGGAGCCAAGAGGAGGTTGGTATCTCTGCAGAATTCTATTTTTTCATAAAAGTATGCTGTTTCAATTTTCCATTCCTTTATTAGGTTGGTATAATCAATAGCTAAATGTTGTGTTTTATCAGCTTGCTTTACATTGAAACGGCAGATCGCCCTGGATTACTTGTAGAAATCATTAAAATTCTTGCTGACATCAATGTTGATGTTGAATCAGCAGAGATTGATACAGAGGTCTCTTCCTCTCTCTCTCTCTCTTTCTATCCCTTGCTTACTCTCCACTGAAAATAGGCACACACTTCTGAGACATTTATTCATTTTCCCAGCTTTTCATCTACAGAGCCTCTGCTGATTATAACCTCTGTCTTATAAAACAGGGCTTGATAGCGAAAGACAAGTTTCATGTGAGCTACAGAGGTGCAGCACTGAACAATTCATTGTCTCAGGTAATTGATTAGGTGTTTTGTTAAGTTGTTTGATAATCTGTTACTGCTTTGCCTTTAGTTAATGATCTGTTCCCTTTTGGGTTGTAAGAATGTGCTATTGTCAGAAATCAGAATATATATAAAAGTCTGAGCAATCTTTTACTTTCCAGCTAAGGTTTCCTGCTGTTTGTGTAAGAACTTAACTGTATACAGATTCATGTGAAAGTAACATCCACGGTATGCTGAAAATCATAATTTTGACATATCTGAAATTTGAATATCTAATGGAAAAATTTGGAAAGAATTCTATTAACGAAAAAGTTTTTAAAAAAAGTGACCAAAAAACTGTGAATGGGTTTAATTGTTCTCTAATTATAAAATATGTGAATATAGAAAAATTCAAACGTCAAACTTCTTTCAATAGAATCTATACATGAGAAAAGAAGGTATTTTGGTAAACCAAACTAAAACTACCAATAATCAATTAAGTTTCTTTTTGATGATTTCTCCATTTCCTTTCTTCCTCATAAAATCTTTTTGGTTCTCACTGATTACATGTTCAAGACTTGGCAGTCCAAACATGTTTAAGCTTGTTGCTGATAGCTGACTTGCTAATGGGACTAATATAACAAAACAAAAAAATGTTGGCTCTTTCGCATTTTGACATGAAAATTATAGCGCAACCACTGATATAAAAGAGGTATACCCATACTCTATCTTTCCTTTTCATCAACTTGAAAATTCCGAGTCCCCCTATTTCACACCTTCCAATTTTATGTAAATGAAATGGCAAAATATCTCAAATAGATGTTCAAGTGAGTGCTTTAAATGCTAATCAATTAATCAATTTGAAAACAAAATTATGATATTATTTTTGTTAATTAACTAATTTGAGCATTAACAATGAATAGTACATTTTAAAAAAATCTTAGTGACTTGGTATTCTCAATAATATCATGTGTGTAATTAATTTGAACCTTTGTACGTGTATAAGTATGATTAGTTCTAAATGACATGCTTTTCAATAATTCTATGCGTTATGTTTTCTTAGTGATCTCTTTATTTCTCCTTTCATACACTAAAGATAGATAAAAGAGACACGCCTATACTGTGGATTCCTGATCCCTTTTCTTTTTGTCAACTTGAAAATTCTGAGTCCCCTTCCTTAATGTTCTTCCAATTTTAAGTAAATGAAAGGGTAAAATATGTGAAACAGATTTTAAAGTGGGTGTTTTAAATTCTGACCAGTTAATTAATTTGAAAACGTAATTATGGTATATGAGATTATCTTAAGTTTGTTAATTAATTAATTAATTAATTTGAGTCAAAATGATACCATATGTAATTAATTTAAATTTTTGTATATGTAAAGATGATTAGTTTTAAGAATGGCATGCTTTTCAACAATCCTTTTTTTTTTTTTTTTCATGTTTTTAGTGATCTTTTCTTCTTTTCACCTTTCCAATACGATAGATAAGTTTTGTGTTCTGCTTGCCTGTATGACTCCTCTCTCCTTCTTTGCTTTACTAACGTTGTTCGTTTCTTGGATCTGTAGGTGTTGTTGAACTGTCTGCGCTACTATCTTAGAAGGCCAGAAACGGATATTGATAGCTATTGATACCTGGCTTGCCATGTTTTGGTTGTAAACCTACTGTAACTTATAGTCTGTGAGCTCTTGTTAATGTCAAGTTGTATGTTGCTGAATTCTCAGAGAGATTGTGTTCGGATCAGCTACCCGAGTTGTTTCTCGAACAACTTGCACTGATTTTCAAATTGCAATCCTGCAAAAAAAACACATGTTATGGAATGAAGAATAAATGTAACGGTAGTGAATGAAAAATAGCTTGCCTTGAAACACGATTGAACTGGACCACTGCTAGGTTTGGTCCTCTGGGAGTTCTACACTCCTGGATATGAATGAGATTTCTATGGAAATTTACACTCAGATTCTGCAAGGTGGTAGAAGCTGTTACTTGTCTGTGCTAAGTCCAGGTGCATGAAAATAGTTGAATCCTTCTTTGTATCCAAACTAAGCTGCCTCTTATATTTTTTGTCATTTGGAACAGATAGCAAATTGGTCCACGTAAGTTAGTATCAAATTATGACGAAAATGAGGCAGGCAGGGTATTCAAATGTTACAAAAGTTGGGGGATCCATTTGAGATCCATCCACCTTGAGTTTGTAGAAATGGTATAGAGTTCAGAAGAATGAAGAGAACATTTACCTCATATTACTTCTTATGAGGTAGATATATGTGTTTTATTTGCTCTTTAAGAATTGGATGTAAAGTAATATATAATGCAGTTCGATTGTTATAATATAGATTGACCAGGTGTAATGTAAGAAAACAATATGTAATGTAGTTTGTTATAATATAAGATTGACTGGGTGTAAGTGTTTGGTAACTAGATCATCTAAAATGTACTTTTAACACTCGGGATTCGACTTGTGCGCCAGACCATTGTCCAACATAATACACAATGAGTTGCTTCCAAGTTTGGAACTCTGTATTTTGTTTGCAAATTGACTTCGAACGTGGATTGCATACGTCAAGCCATGTCATGTGATAATAAAATAAATCAATCTTCCAACAAGCCTTCGGTATGAAGAAGGATTATTAATATATAGTTACCATTAGACGTGTCGAGGTAGGTAGGAGAGATTAGTTTTGCTACCGGACAACCAATATCTTTAGGAATTTCAAGATCATACTTTCCTTAATTAAGGGAATTGACGATCCATATTTTGATATAATAAAGTATAATTATTTCTAATTATTTATTTTTGGTATCTTAAAAAATAATAAAATTGACTAGACAATTGATAGAGAACAAATACATTTAAGTCAAAAAAAAAAAAGACTTAGGACTGAGGAACATCAAGATATAACAAATTTATAATTTATTTGCAATCTTTCTTGTATCTCCTACTTTGTTATTTTAATACTTTAGGGGATCTCCATGCATATTGATATCATTTGTTTAATGTATAAATCTTTTCCTTTATCAAGAGAAATTAATATTTTGATTTTAAAGAAAACTTGTTTGATCTTTAAAATACTATTTGAGAATTTTTGAAATAGTTTTAGATCTGATTTTGGTTAAAGAAGGTTGGTTTGATCTTTGAAAGAATTTGAAAATTCTTTGAAAATGTGTTTTTAGATATAGTGGTCGACCAAAATATAGGTGTGATTGATTAATGTAGCATTTGTTGTCGATTAATGTATCAAAAGGATTTTTGAGAAATTGTGTACCATAGAAGTGTGACATTGATAAGCTAATATAGTATATTATTCAACTAATCTAGTTATCAATACTTGAGAATTTGGTTGTTGGACATCTTTATGATATTTGGGAGTTACAATAACAAATTTACAGCAGTTTTTAACCATTTGTAAGCTTTCATTCATTGGTTGTTTATTTGCTAAGAGTCCTTGAATATTAAAGTGAATAAGAAAGGTTCATTTAAGTTGTAAATACTAATTTGAGTTGGTTTTCTTATATTTAGGTGTTCCAAAAATCACTGAAGTTCCTCTTCATTTTCAAGAAAGATTATATAAGGATTCCTTTTTACAAAACATATATTATTATAAGAAAGTTCTTTTTCACCTAATTGAAAGAAGAGATTAGTTGAATCTCAAGAGAGACATACTTAATAAGACTTTATGTGATTATTTCCTATCCATTTCTGTATAACATCCAAAGTCAATTGCATTTGTATAATATGAATTGCAATTTTTATAATATAAGAATCATATCTCTAGTTTTTATATTGCTTCTATAACTATGTGAGCAATAAGTAGATAAAAATGATTCCATTCATCAAGAAATTATCTTGAGTGAAACGTGATGGGAAATGAGCTAAACTTACTACATAATTTAGAAGTTGGTTTAATTGTAATTGCCTTGGTATAAAGTATTCTTTAGAGTTTTAGCTAAGTATGTGTTTAATTGATAAAAAAAATATCTAAGACATTTAATGATTCTATTTGCTTTTCTTTACACCAAGGATTGGTTGTCTAATTTAGTACACTTAGTGGTAACGTTAGGTATACTTAGACATTTTATTAGTAGAAATTAAAAAAAATGATTTGTTCATAATTCACTTAAAGAATGGGTAACCAAACATTTAAACTCATCATTACGAAAGCATATATGAATCAAAAAACTTGTTACAAAAGTTCATGCATCTAAATTGAAATAATAAACTTTCTAGATAATTTAAAACAGCATTCATCTTTTAATGCTTACTTAAAATTTACTGCATTATCAATTATAACATGTAATATGACTAAAGTTTAGAATGTGCATTTAGAATTGTTTGTATTTAAAGACTAATTAATATTTTAATTATTTTTTAATCATCATCATCATTATTTTGATTGTTAAATGATTATCAAATGTACATACACATGTAAACTTCCATGAAAAACTTAATATAGTCGTATATATTGATTGTTCCTAATGGATGAGCATATTCCTTGTGTAGAGAATTCTAATATATTACTGGAGAGTATACCAACAAAGACTTCTAATCTAGTACTAAGTGAAGAAATAAGTCATGTTGAAGGAGCAGGTTCATTGAGAAATAATGTTTGGAAGATATTTAACAGAACTAGATCAATGGATGAAATAGAGAAGGTCGAATCTAAATAATGTCACAAGATTTTGGCTGAAAGTTTAAAAAGTGCAATCTCTTATTTGAAGAGAAATATGGATTTGTCTAATAGAAAGAAGCTCATATTAGGAGGTCAAATATTTTGTGACCCCTAAGCTAATAATGAATTATTGGTACAACTTATAACAGTAATAGATCAAAGTTTTTGTTAGTTAGGATGATCATTAGTGATAATCAACCTCCATTCTTCATAGTTGATAGCCACACATTTAGGGTGTTGCTCACTTCACTCCAGTCGACCTTGAAGATCCTAACTTAAAATATCTTGAAGAAAGAAATTTTCAAGATAGACGAGGATCAAAAGAAAGAAATATTAAAAAATTTGTTGAGTATTGAAGGATGGATTATCATCATTTTAGACATATGGACAATGGTAACCAACAAAAGGGTTATATAATGGTGATGACACACTATATTGACAACAATTGGACTCTACACAGTAAACTACTAAGGTAAGTTATATTCTTTAATATTGACTTCATTTATTTTTTGATTATGTTATGACTGAGATTTATTTATATTTTTAAATGGTTATATGCCAAAACCACATATGAGCAAAAGGTCAACAACCGTATTAGTCAAGTTTTCAATGGGTTGGAATATCGAGACTAAGTTATCTATTATAGCACTTAAAAACTATAACATAAATGATGCAATAATAAAAAATTTAAAGAATAAATTATAGGTTGGCAGCTTATTAGTTAGTGGGAGGCTGTTATATATGCACTGTTTTGTGTTTATTCTAAATTTGATTGTGAAGAACATGTTAAAGGTGATAAAATAAGTGGTAAATGCAATTTGGGACAGTGTAGTGTATTAGATTGCAACAATAAAAAAATTTGAAAATTTTGAAGAAATTACACAACAATTACACATTTTGTATGCAGAAGTTGGTATTAGATTGTCATACCAAATAGAATTCAACCTTTAAGATGTTAGAGTTAGCAACCTAGTATGTTGAAGTGTTCACCAGGCTAAGAGAAAGAGATTTTCACTATACTTGCCTGCCTGTAGAAGAGCAATGAGAGTTGGCTAAAGCACTTTTTACAAAGTTAAAGATAGTTGATATTACTTTTTTGTTCTCATGAACAAAATATCCAACTTCGTATAGTTTCTTTAGCCATGTGTGTGAGATCAAGAAAGCTTTATCTAATTAGATATTTGATTCCAATAAGGTGATCTAGGTTATGGCAGAGCGGATGATGATGAAGCTCAATTCTTATTGGTATATGGTATGATATATTGTGACAATTATTTATGTGTTAGACTTAAGATATAAGATGGAGGGGTTTCACTTTTATTAGGACATGTTGTATGGTGATCAGGTTCAAGAGCATGTTAATGTCATTAAACAATTTTGGAATGATTTATTTAATGATTATCAACTAAGATTCGACAAAAATCAAGATCGTAGTTTTAGTTTAGGTTTTGGTTCAGCTTCAACTTCTTCTAAAAGTAGTGTGAAAACCTTATTTGCAAAATTCATGAATATAACTTCTTACAATACAATGCAGTTAAATAAATATTTGATGACAGATTATAGATCGAAGTTGAAGGTGTAGAGTTCAATGTATTAATATAATGGAATAATCATGGAAGTGATTTTCTGATTGGGGAAGCAATTACACAAGATCTCTTAGCAATTTCATCTTCTTCTTTAGCTTTTGGAGTTTACTTTTTGTATTAGTTGTTGGATAATTAACCCTCATCATGTTCGACTTTATCCTAGTACTGTGGAAGCCCGTATATGTGGCCGAAGTTAGTTAAATGATGAAGATTTTGGGGGTAAACTCTATTCTTTGTGATATATGATTTTTTCCCTTATATTCTTTAAGATATTTTTTTAATCTTCTATTGTCCTTTTATATTAATACAAGTAATACTAGTCGTTCAATTAAAAAGTTTTTTGAAAAAATATTCGATGATGAAGGTATATTTAATTGTCCATTATTATTTGTATAATATTCATTTAATATAATTATTGCATTATAAGTCTAGATAATAGTGCAAACTATTGATGATTATGATTCTAACGATTAGCTATCCCCCTTTTCTTTACTGCGGGTTTATTATTTTTAATCTTTGTATCGGGATTTGCTTATTTTTCATGTGATTGCTTTGTTTTTTTATAATTGAAAAAAATAATTATTTATTTATACTTTTTTATATGGTTCTAAGCTATTGTCTCTTCCTCTTTACTCAATTTCAATCTCTACTCTCTAGTCTCCAACTATAATCGATAATTTTATTTAGACGTTTTATAAATTGTATCATTTAACAAGTTGGATAATATTAACATGATAACACTCTTTTACTTTGAAAATAAAATGTTTTCATAATATTACTATTTTAATTTGTTGCATAGATAGACTCATAAGTTTATAATATCCATCATATATATGCTTAGATTATAGAACCCAACAACATAAATATTAAGTCTAAATTGATTTCAAAACTTCAAATAAATACACTTTTGATCATTTATATCGACTGATATTTGTTTTATAACTAAGAATATTTTTAGGAATTCAAAGATTCCCTTAATTATCTTTTATATTCTAAACATATTTAATTGTGTTTATATACTCTAAAATTTTTTAGACAACAATAACTTTACAATTCATATAACTTAAGGCTTATTATTGATTTAGATATCATGCTGAGGAAATTATAGTTAAGGAAGCAATTATGTTAATTAAATGAATGAGATATTTCTCATATTATATCTTTTAGTTGACTTTGTTTTGGAATAAATTTAGTTTGAACTTATTTATTCCAAAATTTTATGTACATTTAATACATACATTTTTAATCTTTTTTAAAATAAAATTTATTCATTAAATTTTTTTATATAAACCTATTTTTGTTAAGCAGTCATGTTTATTAAATTAATGCATTATTTTTTATATAGTATCTTCTAGTTCATTTTCTTTAAAAATAAGTTCAGGATTCATTCTGAAATGTACATTTATTAAAAGAATCATTCTAAACAACTTATTATAAAAATTAAAAGTTTTTAAATTATTAAAAGAGGTTTGATTGGGCTCTTGTCCAAGCTCCAATTTTGAGCCTTAGTTGAGTTTTGGGTTGACTTAGGTTTATTGTCTATAGGCTTGTGCTTGGACCTCATCATCATCATTATTACCATTATCAAATTCAATTCAAGTCTTTTATGTCTCATGTTTTCGATTGAGACTCTCTCTCTCTCTTGTTTTTTGATAACAAGTCTTTTTTATCCTTCTTTTTACTCTACAGCTCCTATTTGTAGTTTTGTTTTCTGTTTATTATGGTTATCAACACCGAGGAGAATAGATTGGTGACTGAGATGTATCAACAACTAAACTTGGAGGAGGAGGAGCGTACTTTAGAATATGTTGAGGAACCTACAATGGGTGATCAGAACCTACAGGAGACGACTTGGTAGCATTGTGTAATGGGACGACTACTGACGGAAAAATCTATAAATTTTATGATCTTTAAGCAGATAATGGCAAGTGTATGGCGCCCCGTCAAAGGTTTTATAGTAAAGGAACTGGGTAATAACGTCTATCTATTCCAATTTTTTCACCATCTTGACGTTGACAGAGTGATCAAAGATGGACCTTGGAACTTAAGCAAACTCCTCTCCTATTACATGTCCTAAAATCCTATGAGAATCCTCGACAAATAGAACTGGTGAAACTAGAGCTATGGGTGCAATTACATAATGTTCCAAATGGTTTTATGTCAAAGAAAGTTGCCGGAGATGCAGGCAACTACATTGGTGAATTCATAGAAGCTGATCCATGTAACTATTTCCATATATGGAGGGATTTTATGCATATTAGGGTTGCCATTGATATTCGAAAGCCACTGAAACGAAAACTAAATATCAAGAGACCCCACGGAGAGACTGCTTGTTTGGAGTTTAAATATGAACGTTTGAACACATTTTGCTATTTCTGTGGTATCATGGGACACATTAACAGGTTTTACCGTCTTCTCTATGATTATCCGAACTTTCTAAGAGACAAGTTTGCATATGGTATCTGGTTAAAGGCTGACTCTAAGCGACAAACTCAAATAGGTGCTAAATGGCTTCGATCGGAGAACGATCTTATGCTGGGAAGGGATGGGGGCACTCCACCACAACCGATGAAGATACACCAGCAATGAGGATTACGCACTAATCCAGGCGAATACCATAATATCACCGAGATTCACGGTTTTCAAATTTCAAACACATACGGCGAGCCTACAAAAGGAAGCGGATCGAATCTTTCAAGCATGCAATGTCAATAGTCTAATATGATACGCACAATAAATGCTGTCAATACTGCCACTTCATCCCAGTTGATCTCAGATACACTAGTAATAATTGATTCTAAACGACGACGCTTACAGGAGGAATCTGAAATGGGGCATGAGTCAATTCGGATGGAGGTGATCTTGGCAAATAGTGACACTGAGCCAAAAAACTTGGATATGGTGGGTTCTGATTCCCAGGCCCACCTAGAGATATAAGTACCCTAAGTTGGAATTGTCGAGGCTTGGGAACCCTCGTACAGTTTGAGCCTTATAGGACCTAGTGTCCGTATTATGTCATTAAGAGTGAACTGTGATTATGTGTATGTTTATGGTTTAGTTGGATTTAATTGGGCTTGATATTGATTAAT
>JANITW010000004.1:47681668-47692897 GCA_027564335.1 Erythroxylum williamsii | reverse complement strand
GCTACAATTGAGAATATTTGTTAAATTTTCTTGAATTGCAATAGTATGAAATCCCTATGATTATAGGGTCTTTAATGCATGGTTGTGTGTGTTATGGAAATGTATGTATGTATGTATGTATCGAATAATCGATTGTGCCTCAATGTTGGGATCGGGTCCGGGGTTTAGGCGCTCGGCGCGGGCGCGACCCGAGGGGCCGCCTCGGGATCTGGGCATCCGGGGCCCGGGCCCAACATTATGGTTATCCAGAAAGAACTAATAGGAAGCAAGGCTGGGATTTACTCCGGTCACTTTCCTCACAATCCAGGCTGCCGTGGTGTGTTATAAGCGATTTCAATGACATTCTGTTTCTCTCCGAAAAGCAAGGTACAAATTCTCACCCTCGAGTCTTGATGGAGGGCTTCCATACTGCTATCAATGATTGTCATCTGCATGATTTGGGTTTCGAAGGACCATGATTGACTTGGGAGAACTACAGAGATGATAACGCGATGAGGGAAAGGTTGGATCGATCGATGGGAACGCGCTCCTGATCAGACATTTTCCCACTGGCAACAGTTTCTGTGTTTCCAGCGGTATCCATAGATCATCTCTTGTTATTCCTCTCATTAGGTGTTAAGCTGAAGAGATATTTGGAGAAACGCTTTCGTTTTGAAACAGTGTGGATCCTTGAGACAGATTGCAAGTAGACGGTAAACACAGGATGGAACTATGGTATTTTTGACTCCCTTCACAATCGCCTTACATCTTGTTCTAAATACCTCCATTCATGGGCACAGTCGCATCAACAACACTTCCACCATTGTCTTCAAGACATCAAACGCCATCTGGCTTTTTTAAGACGACAATCTACTGTGAATATGGATGTCCTATGCTCTATCGAGAAACAATATAGTGATCTGTTGTTACAAAACGAAGTGTATTGGAAACAATGATCAAAACAGCATGAGGGCAATTCCAATTCAAAGTTTTTTCATGCGATGGCATCACACAAACATCGGAAAATTTTTATTTCTAGATTGCAGACCAGTACTGGAGAATGGGTTGATTGGGATTCAGGTCTACTGAAGCTAATTATGGACTATTATCGAAAACTTTTTAAATCTTCAAATGGAGTTCCAAAACCCCTTCTACAATACGTTGAGCCTAAGGTCAATTCTCTTCAAAATGAAACATTATTGGCACCGTATATGTTATGACTTGGATTATGAAGCAACAAGAGCCAAAAGCCCATTGTCATGAATGAGTCTAAGAAGCAAAAAGAGCCCATTGTTGAATTGAGCCTAAGGAATTAGCAACCTTACTTGGCTAATATAAGGAGCAATAGAATAGTAAATGGGGGAGGCTTATCTGTTATGCTATTGCGCAACTCTGTTTCTCATCTCCTAATTCTCCTTTTTTCTCATCTCTTTCTTCTCTATTATTTCTTGTTGTTTTCCTTTTACAAAGCTTGTAATCCTCACTGTTGAATCAATACAATCATCTATTTTGCCTTGTTACTATTTCATTGGTTATTTGCAAAAACTAGATCATTACAGTATACAGGGGAGGAAATATGCCAAGCTTTGTTTTCAATGCATCCGCAGAAATCTTCGGGACCAGATGGTTTTAACCCCGGTTTTTTTTTTTCAAATTTTTTGGGATATAGTGGGAACGGATGTTACCACTAAATGTTTAAAGTGTTTGAATGGTGAAGTTATGATGCCAAGATAGAATAGAACAAATGTTATCCTCATTCCAAAAAAGAAAAATCTAGCGACAATGGATGATCTACGCCCTATCTCTTTGAGCAATGTAACTGACCGGGTTGTATACAAGGTGCTGGCTAACAAATTGAAAAGAATTCTGTCACAAGTAATTGCTGAAACACAAAGCGCGTTCATCCCAAACAGCCTGATTACAGACAATATAATTGTAGCATATGAGTTATTCCATTCACTCAAGAGGAAGACACAAGGTCGCTTCGGTTTCCTTGCTTTAAAAACTGACATAAGTAAGGCAAATAGTTACATCTGTCTCCTATTATTTTATCTGTGGAGCTGAAGAACATGACCTTTTAATTCCTAGTAGGGGTCTACGGCAAGGGGATCCACTTTCACCGTATCTCTTTATACTTTGTGCGAAAGGCCTATCGGCCATGTTATTTAAATATCAAGCGCAAGGTCGCATTCATGGTGCTTTAGTTGCAAGAGGGGCCCCTCCGGTATCCCATATTTTTTTCGTAGATGATGCTTTTTTCTTTACTCGAGCTACACAAGAGAAGGCTTTAAAGTTGAAAGAGTGTTTACATATATATGAGACAGCTTCGGGAAAACAAATAAATCTTTCAAAATCTGGAGTCTCTTTTACCCCTAATACAGTAGAGGCTTCTAGACAATCGATTTGCCACATTTTGGTTGTTACTGAGCAGCATGGGCATGATAACTATTTGGGAATGCTATCTGTAATTGGACGTCATAAACGACAGGTGTTTTATTATGTGGTGGAAAAATTAACCAAAAGACTACAGGGATGAAAAGCAAAATTGTTATCTAAGGCAGGTAAAGATATTTTGTTGCGTACAGTGGCTCAAGCTATGCCTAACTACATCATGTCTTTGTTCTTGTTGCCTGTTGACATTTGTAAGGACTTGGAAACTCTCATGAATGGTTTCTTTTGGCATAATGGAGGACTCTACAATAAGGGCATAAAATGGCTCCGTTGGAAGCATATATCAATTCCAAAGTTTTATAGAGGGTTAGGCTACCGTGACCTGCGACAATTCAACCTTACTTTACTAACAAAGCAAGGATGGAGATTGTTCAAATACCCAAACTCTTTTGCTACAAAAATCCTTAAAGCACGATATTTCCCTAACTCTGATTTCTTTACAACACCTATAGGCAGCAATCCAAGTCAGATATGGCGAAGTATTTGTCAAGCACGACCTATTTTGCTTCAGGGTCACCGAAAACGAGTTGGTGATGGTGCTCTATCAATATCTGACGGGACTTATAGTTGATAGATGAAGCAGATCCTACTATTCAGACAGAATTCATAGAGGACTTGCATTTAAACGTGGTGGCCGATCTTATAGTCGGACGCCGATGGAATGAAACGTGGATTCGAAACTCTTTCAATACACGGGATGCAAACCTCATTCTACAGATTCCGTTGGGACTCTCATTTATTTCAGATGATTGGGTTTGGATTAAAAATCGAAATGGTGACTACCAAGTCAAAGAAGGGTATAGACTTAGCACAGAAATGGCCAATGAGAATTCTCATGTTACTGGCTTTCCATGGGAAAGAATCTAGCAAATTCAAGTTCCAGGTAAAGTACATATTCTTCTATGGTGCATTCTACGTAATATTATTCCATGCAGGGCCACTTTAAGAGGACGACATGCAACTATGGATGACACTTTCCCTATTTGTGGTAAGATTATGGAAACGCCACAACACGTATTTTATTATTGTGACTTTTCCCAGTCTGTTTGGCTTCTCTCTAATGTGGGTTAGAACACTATCTCCTCTTTACAGGAATGGCTTTCGAGAGTGGTCTCATCTTTTTTGCATTCCCAACAGAAGGAGGTTTTTATGATAATCTAGAGTTTATGGACATATCGCAACGAAGTAGTGTGGACATCGCATATTCACTCCCATCAATTTATTATAGGTCGGGCAAGGACAACTCTCTCTAAGTGGAAGGCAACAAAAGCATCCAATGGTCCACACAAACCACTAAATCAACGTTCTCAAGTCTCTTGGGTGGCTCTAGAATCGAATCGATTTAAATGTAATATTGATGTGGCTTTATTGGACAATGGTTTCTGTGGCATTGGAATGATAATCTGAAACTTCCAGGGGACAATTATGTTGGGAAAGTCATGACGCTACTAGGTTGGTTAGATCTACAAATAGGAAAAGCCTTTTATTTTTGGAAAGCGTTAAGTTGGATAAAAACCTTATCCTTCTTTTTGATTTGGGTGAAAACGGATTGTCAGGTAGTCACTCAATTTTTGCAATCCTAACTTGATTTCTCTTCATATTTTTCTATGATCATTTAGGATTGTAAAGCTCTGCTTAAGGAGCTCCCACTTACCTCGTATGCGTTTATTAAAAAATCAACGAATCAAGTTGCTCGTACGATTGCTAAGGCAACTAATTATATGCCTGCTTTCGATTGGGAGGTATGCCTTCCTTTTTTTTTAATGATGTTTTAACTATGAATATTGTGTTGAGTAAAACCGTTCTGTCAAAAAAAAAATTCAATTCAAAGTTTCACAATAAATTAGAATATGTGGACCTAATATGAAGTATTCAGAGCGCAGCCTGGGTCACTGTCAACAATAACTACCAAATGCTCTACAAATTTTAAGAGAGGGTCCGCAGAATGATTTGGTCTTGAAAAAATGAAGAGTGCATGGGTTGCCTGTTCCGATTAAGGTGTTTTTACCTTGTATTACTTAATTTTGTTCACACATGGTGAGAGAATGTGGCATTTACCATCTTCTGACTTCTTTCGTCCCAGGAGAAGTACAAGAAAGGTCATCATCAAACAGTTAAGTGCTAGATGTTTCTTTCCCCTTCCAATGGTCACTTTCCTACCACATATGATGCAAGTCTTAGAACTGGAAAATAGTTAGATTAAGTCTATGTGAACTTGGGATTTTCTGCCCACAACCCATTCACTTCTCATCATACAGTCGCCATCGTTACCTGTAAGATCGCTCTATCTTTATGCTGTTGACAATCTTACCATTCCTTTGATTTCTCGATCTTGATCTTTATGTTTATCATTCTCTTGTGAGTGCGCTTATTTGCTAATACGTGTGTCATTTCGTGGGTTGCTAGATATTACAAATATATTCTCGTATATACGTCCTTAAACTCGCTTTGGTTGCTCTTATTTTTGTTGTTGAATTACTGTTATTATCTTTTCGATTTCTGATGCGGCAAGTACTATTGAATTCTATATTTTTGGACTTATACAGTCTTGTGGTGGATGAACTTCTGATTTTGTGTTAGCCTTGATAACTGTTAAACAATGTTGGATGCATAGTTGAGGATTGGATGACATGAATGGTTTGCAGTACTAAACTAGCTAGAGTGAAGTAGTTAACTTGATTAAGATCCAAATCCAGGAAACGCTATTGTTGCTATATGATCCGAATGCAGAGCTTCCATGTATAACCGGGGATTACTTTGCTGCACCTTTTCTTTTGAACACCAAGGACAGAATTGATGCTTAATTCAGATTACTCGATACTGTGGACAAATCCATTCTTTTTATATGAAATACTGTGGACAAATCCATTCTTTTTATATGAAATCTCATTTCTTTTTAAAGATTTTGTTTTGCTTTGCTTTTTGGGTGAAAAAGATATTCATTCTAGTTATGGTTGTATCGTGTTAGGATCTTCGGGAGAGAGAGAGGATTATTCTAGAAGGAAGAACAAACAATGGGCAGAAGGGCAGTGTAGGAGGACAGTTAGTTTTAGCTGAGGTGGCCAAGTTAGTTAGCTAACGGAATGTATTGGGGAAAGGGAATATATGAGGGGTGAGACAGAGAAAAGAGGGAGGAAGAGAAATTTAAGAGAAGAGTGACAGAAGGAATCGAACGTTCTGAGGAGCAAAATCTGCTCTGGTTAGGGAGAGAGGAGCAACTCTGCTCTAGTTAGGGAGAAGAGCTACCTTACTATTCGGTAGTGATATATATAGTTTACGAATATATTGAAATAATATAGAGAAATTCTAGTATTATAGGTCTAGAGTTCTATCATATCGCATGAGGTTCTGCTTAGCTAACAGCATCCGTTTCTAGTTTGTAGTAGACTTTTATAATTGCTGTTTAGTTCAAATCCAACGAGAAAGCATCTCTTGGATTAGAAATTTGAAAATTATTTTTCATCTCCTTAACAAAAGATTAAAGGTACATAATAATTAGATGGATGTGTTTTTCCTCTGTCGCTGCAAAGATGGTGGTGCAATATAAGAAATTGCAAAAATAAATAAGAAAATGTTGCTTTCCCCTTGACCTCAATGTCTATCATTTTCCCGTCAATCTTCCATATTACTTGGTGGAAATGCATTCTCCAAGTATTGGTGATTGCTGAAGCTTGCAAGTAACCTGTGAAACTTCAATTTCTTGGATCTTTCCACAGAATGCAGTAGTGTATTTGAGTGGCGACACTAATATTAACATTGGTGAAATCTTTATGAAGATCATGTATTAACAGTTAAGAGTTGCATAGCAGTGTGCAGTCTATCTTGATGTGATAATGATTTTTGTTTCTTATCTTGTTTGCTATCCTATCACTCAACAAATGATTGACTTTTTCTTTTTGTTAAGTTCATTAAATTTCTGAGTTCAGGTGTAAACCTCTAAATCTTTTGAAATTTGATGGGAGTGTATTAACTTACAACCAACTTGCATGGAAACTTTATGTGAACTTAAAGGAAAAATCTACTATGTAAGTCTTAATAAGGCTTTGGTAGCATTGATTCTATTTTTTGATTGTGTTGTTGTTCAGGCAAGAGCTGATAACATGGCAACCTTGAGACTTCCCACAGCATCCTTTATCAGAAGTGCCTCTACAAGCAAGGCTACTCATCACAAAGCCTATGATTTCACCAAGATAACAGGTTCTTTGGGTTCCACAAGGAATGTATCCAAAGCATTTGGTTTGAAGTCATCCTCTTTCAAGGTGTCTGCAACGGCGACATATAAAGTGAAATTGATTGGACCCAACGGTGAGGAGAATGAGATTGAGGCCCCAGATGATACTTATATCCTGGACTCAGCTGAAAATGCAGGATTAGAACTGCCATATTCATGCAGAGCAGGGGCCTGCTCAACTTGTGCAGGGCAGCTAGTGTCAGGATCGGTAGATCAATCTGATGGATCATTTCTTAATGAGGAACAGATGCAGAAGGGATATGTTCTCACCTGTATCTCATATCCAACTTCTGACTGTGTGATCCACACCCACAAGGAAGGTGAACTCAACTGATTAAAGTAAGTTTTATGGCTGTTAATCTGTTCAAGTGGAAAAGGAGCTCCATGTCTGGTTGATTTGTTGAATGTTATGAGCTCATTCTCAGCTTTTGGTGAACTTCAATTTCTCTATGTTAAGTACTCATCTAAGGATGTGATGATCTTTATCTGTACTCCATAAGCTTTAGTATGTTCAGTCGATATGCTATCTTTATAATGTGTCTGATCCAAGGAAAAGATTCTCAATACTTTTACAGTGACATCGTAAACTCAATCTGAGTTTTCTTTGACCAAAAGCCTAGTAGGTTTTAACTTGTGTCACCATCTATTTGCTGGAGCATTTTAGACTCTGTTTGCTAATGATTATTGTTGCGCCTTTGGTCGGAAAGGTGTTCCACAAGTACTGCAATTCACCTGTCAATTTATAAAGCAAAGGTACAAGATAAAATTGGATCACATTGCTGTAAACCTCGTCGTGCTCAAATTCTGACTTTTCATTATTCTAGACAACTTATATAAACATGGACTCCGTGATTGGATTGTGACAAAGGCCCGAGTAGAGAAAGCGGGATAGAAAACTTTCGGCTTGGATATAGCATAATTTGGCCATCAGTGATTTTTGGTGCATAAGCTTTAAATGGTCTGTTTCTATGTATTTTGATAGAAGGGTTAACAACATAATTATGTAAAAGTCAGTTTCATGGTGTATTGATTATAGCCAAAATGACCTGTAGAGTAGAAAGCTTATGATTCAAAGGGGTAATATTTTTCTTTTAGTTGACCAGTAGTATTGTTTTCTATTACTTGAAACAATCATAGACAGTTGTTGATGGTTATTTTAACGGCGTACAAGTAATAATCACAGACACCCATTTGCATGTATTCTGCAACTGAGAAACCTGAGCAAAGGAATGTGCGAGGAAAGGAGGTGGAGCAGTTATTCCCGGCAACACTTGGCTGTGCATTTACAGGCAGTACTTGGACCACATAAATGTTTACATGTCTTTTGGAAATGAAAATATTATGGCCCTGTTTGACAATTAGCTGATTGCATTTAGCTGATAGCTGATTATATCAGCTGACAATAACAACAACAACAACAGTAATAATAATAATAATAATAACGATAGTGATGGTGATCGTGATGATGATGGTGATACATCCAAACATAAAATACAAGAATCCAAATGAAGTTTAAGTTTAACAACATATATCAAATATAGCAAAAGAAATGAGCATCATAATTTAAAGCAAAAGTTTATAACAATTTAAGAACGACGTCTAATGGTCATTAAACTAGAAGCAATATTATCACGAATAGTTATCATCTCTCGAGTTCTTTGTTCTTCAACGCCTTCTTTCCTAGAGTTAATTTCAACATCTTGAAATACATCTGGAGGTATAAATTCAGGATCTTGATCGATGATGTTAAAAACCGGGTCGCCAATTGTACTTTTTTTAATATAGTTATGCAACGCAAAAGCTGTACAAATTATTCTATTTTGATCTATCAATGAATACTTAGGCATTTTCTCCAATATTTTCCATCGAGCCTTAAGAACATTGAAAGCCCTCTCAATACAACTTCTCAATGATGAATTTTTTTTTGGGTCAACTTCTCAATGATGAATGAGTTTGATTAAAAACTTTTCGATATCCTCTTAGATTTGCACCACGAAACTCTGAATGATGATACCTTGTCTTTGGGTAAGGTATCAAATATCCTTCTCTTTCCAGATAGCCTTTGTCAACCAAGTAATATTTACCTGAGTGTTCATAGAGAAAATATAATTATTATAGATGGCATCATAAAAAGTCTAAGTCATGAATACAACTCCTATAAATCTTAAAATTACCTATCGGTGGTTTTGAAAATTTAAGTCTCAGATTACCAATTGTATCAAGGAAAATATAAAAATTGTGTGCTGATCTCTCCCAACCCGCTAAAACATACATAAATAGTAAGTTAAAGTCGCATGCTGCCAATACATTTGTAGTTGTTATTCTTTTCCGCCCTCTATATCTCATTTGATCTTCTTCCGCAACAATTATAGCTATATGTGTACCATCAATAGCTCTAATGCAATCCTAATATGAAACAATGATCATAAGATGATAAGACAACAATTTTTAATGAAAAATATAATGAAGGGAGGAGTAAAAACGTATTGAATTACCTTAAAATGTGGCATATATCTAACATCATTGGCAATTTGTTGTGGAATCTCCTTGAATTCGGGATCGTTTGGTATAAGTAAATCCCTTGAAAATCCATCCATGGCACTTAAAACTTCTTAACTCTACTCATAGTTTCACCTGAATGTTGAAAACGCTCTTGGGTATCTTTATTAGGGGAACCTTTACTTTAAGACATTTATGAATAAATCGACTTTCTCTAAAATAAACATCTTATTCGAAGGTCTCAAACCGTAATTGTTTTCCACAACCATATATAATTGTCTAAATGTATTTTGATTCATCCTAAATGTATTAAAACACCATTTTTCCTAACCAGTCAATAATTCATTCATTCATTTCTATAAAAAAAAAATCATTCATTCATAATTCTCCTGTTTGATAGAAAGTCATGCATGGTTCCTTGAATATGTGATTAAAAAAATACACACCCATGTAATCCGCTACACAAGCAACTGAATCCCAAAACTCACTCTCATTGTCCAAAAATTGCTTAATTTGCAGCAGTTGCATAATTTGCTTAACATTATCATTCATACCTACAAATCAAGAAGTAAAATTATATTCTAAATAAACATAACACTAATATGTCTAAATATAAAGAAATAACTAATATAAGACGTAATAAAATTATAGATTACTAACAATATAACAAAATATAATAAAATAAGTTAACTAAGTTCATAAAATGGCCCTTCTCTGCGGATCTTCAATCAACAAGCAAACAAAGTAAAATTCAGGAGTACCAGTCTCTAAACCAGGCAAAGTATATAGTTTTTCCAAAGCATTCATAACATCATGATGTGACGCACTTGCACCAATACTTTGTGATGCACCAATATTCAATGTATTAAAAAGTTTTGTAATAGAAGTGTTCATCTCCATTGTTGCACTCTATCTCTCTTAAATCAATTGCATCATATCGTCAAATTTCTTATACATTGTTGTAGATCTTCCTACCCTCTTAGTGGAATCAGTTCTTGCACTCTTATTGCTTTGTAAACTTTCATTCTCCAAAACCTTTTTGCATCTTCTTCTCTCTCCTTCATCTTGTGAAGCTTGAGGGGTAGCCACAGGAGTAGATGCAAAGGTCAAGGTGGTTTCTCTCCACACCTCTTCCTAGTCACCAGCCACTTGATAATTGTTTAGACCATTAGTCTCATCTATATTCTCATGATTATGATAGAACATTATGACTATCAGGTGGAAAAGGAACATATACTTCCTCAATTTCTCCTTGTTAATGTGAAGCGTCAGCTATAGAACAAAATGCAATTTCTCCTCGGGCCAAACATTTAAAAAGTTGATCCAACTTACATTCAAGCTCAGGTTCAAGCCCTTCCTCTTTAAATGTTTTAAAATTGACGTTCTCCTACAAAAAAAATTAAATAACTTATTTTTAACTAACTGTTTACCATTAGAGTAAAGGAAATTAATTTGAATTGGAGAAAAAGGATAACCTTAATCTTCAAAGTCCACCACTCCTCACTAGCAGTAATTATTCTTTTGTCATAATCCCATCCTAATCCTGTTTCTTTCCCTTTCATTTGTTTTCAAAGACTCCATCTAGTTCTCATCTCCATCTAGTTCTCATCCAATCAAACTTATTTTGAATCTTAGTTTTATCCCATCGCAAGTTGGTTGCTTTGTGAAACTCTTCCTCCACCTTTTTCCACGGCAACCTTTTACCAATAACTCCACCGTGTTTTCCCTTACTCCTTTCAATTTGTTGGTTACAAATATCACAAAAAAATAAGAAGAGTTTCTTTTGGCTAACGAATCCTACCTATATCATTTCCCTTTTGACTTCCTCCTTTAGTTCCTTTTTGGGATGATGCCATCTAGTTATATAAGACGAAAAAAATTATATGCTAGTCAATCAATTTGCAATTGATTTCACTACTTAATTAGTTTTACTAATTTGAATTAGACTATTTCAACAAAATAAATATATAAATATTATTTTATCATCATAATATTTTTATTTATTACTTAATTTAAAATTGTTTGATTTCTTAATTTAAAATAAGTAATAGAATTAACTTTTGAATATT
>JANITW010000004.1:47625827-47643262 GCA_027564335.1 Erythroxylum williamsii | reverse complement strand
GAGATGGCTCCTGAGTATTGGGCGGTGGCTAATAAAACGATTAATGTTCTAATATAATAATTCAAATTAAATTTATTTTAATTTATAAGAAATATGTGAAAAAAATATTAATTAAAATAAAGAAGTATTTGTTATATCAAATTTATATTGTTATGAAACTTATGATTTCTTATGATATAATTGAAATAAAGTAAAAACATTATACAAAACAATACATTGAGCGATTATTTTTCAATTTTATAAAATTTAGCAATTATTTTATAATTTTAAAATATTATTTAAAATGGTACCCGTTATTGACCGGTATACCTAAACCAAATCAGATATCAAGTCTGGTATAATATTCGTAACATTAATCTTAAACTATTTTCTTTAATTGTCAATGAAAATTTTCATCAAAACTTATATTCAAAGATCTTATAGTCAACAATATTAATTGTAAAAAAAGGGCTAATTATAAAATAAATCTCAAACTTTACTCAAATAAATAAATAAATATTTATAATTAATTATAAATAAAGAATGGAGCTAAAATGCCACAACTTTCAATTTGCTGCGAAAACGTCCAAAAGTTAAGTTTTTCGTTAATGTTGCTGATGCAACAAACCATGTCTGATTTTTTCAAGCCATGTGTCTGACACATGGCCTAATTTTTTCCAATTCATTTATTTAAAAATCAGTAAAAGTAAAAGTAAATTAAATTAAAGATTAATTAATAAAACAAAAACTAAATGATATTCAACTATGAACTTTTTTCTTCATTCTTCAATTTTAGATATAATTATCTTCTCTTGGAATTGTGCGTGAATTCAAGATACAACTTTACTCTCTTGCAGTTAAAGATTTCCATTTTTAGAGAATCATTCCCAAGGGTCCCAAAGTAATTAGATTTTGACTTTTGCTCTATGTTTTTATTTTAAAGAAGTTCTATTTTTAGGTCTCTTTTGCGATGGTAACAAATGAAAATTTATGACATTCTTGCCAAGTTTGTTTCCAGATTTTGGGTTCCTTGCTCTTTTGTTTAAAGGTGAGGATTTTTGGATGTTGGGTTTTGTTTCTCTTTTATGTAATTACGAGGTTGATTGGAGGCCGGGGTCTAGTTTGGTTAAATGAGTCTACTGTGCTGGTTCATCTAATTCATGAATTTGTCGATATTATACAATAGCTGCTAATCAAGTTGATCTTTTTGAAGGTTTTAGATGTTTTTCTACCCAATGGTAGATTGTTTTTCTTTAATAGATCTTTCTAAATTATCATTTCTGACTAATGGGCGTGTAACTTATCAAATTGTTGATTTTTGGAATATAGTGTTTGTTTTCACTATCACTCTCATGCTTGTTAAAAGGTTCAACATCACTGTTATACTACCCTTGCCTACTACAGTGCTTATGATTACACAATTTCATATTGTATATTACTGTCATAATCCTTTGCTTCGCTCTGAAGTTTCTCCTTCACATTTGTTTTAACTAGCTTGGCTAACTTCTTTAGTTAGATCTCTTGGTTCTTTTAACTGCTAAAGCTTTGCTTATTGGTATGCTTCTAGCTCTCCTGCTTTCTTTCATAACCTCCCTGGTCTCCTTTATAGCTTCTCAAAGCTTCTCAAACTTCAAACATTTTCCTTGTCCCCTGCTTCATTTTCTCACCTAACCTTCTTTCCTTCATTTTGAACTTAAAACTTCTTTATTTTTTTTACGATTTTTGGAAATATCCATCTCTACTTTACTTTCTCCTGCCAACTTTCATCCTTTAGCTAATGAGGTCATCATCCCTGATAAGCCTTTTAAAGTTCCTGAAGTACCTCAAGAGATCAATCTACCTCTCCTAACTAAGTCTTTGATCCTATTAGGAAGACATAAAGTGAAGTTATAGACGATAGCTCACTGGTGGATTACATTCAATTCTGAATTGAATTTCTACACCTATTTTTCATTGTATATTACTCAATGGTTTACTCCTTTTAAAGGATGTTTTATGACTTCTTCAATGATGGTTATTAATTCCTTTTTAGAAAACATAATGCTTGTGTTATTCTTACTACTCCAGCTAGGCTTTCAATTTTCCATATTAGTGCTTGCAATTTTGATTTGTTAGAAACTAATAGTAAAATTCTTTGTAACGAAGATGTTGATCAATTTTAAGTTTCATTATGGTGGGGTATTAGAATGAAATGAAATTAATATGTGCTTAATTGATTATACATTTATTCCATAACACTTAGCGATCAATGCTATGGAATGCTTAAGACATTCACTTTAGTTCATATTTAGTTTTAAGTATAATTTGAAAGGGAAAGAGCTAAAATGAGTCGAAAGTACAACATTTGAGCCGTCTTGTTGAGATTCATACTCATTTGTCTACACGGAATAAGAAGAAGAAGGACTAAAAGAAGTGGAGACAAGAAAAAACTTTAAAGTGAAGAGTGCATGTTGAAGAAAATTGGCTCATGACCGTGTATGAAATTAACATGGACGTGAGCACAGCCATGACAATTGTGTCATGGGTGTGAGACATCTCTCATGGGCATGACACAAGTTGCATGGGCATGACATACTCTTTGTCATGTCCATGCAATAATGCCTCGTGGCCATGAGCCCTCAAGGAGGCCAACTGCTGTGAATCAACCATGCACCCACCCTGTGAAATGGTCATGAGCCCTCAAGGAGGTCATGCACTACCATGAGTCAACCATGCACCCCATCAAATCTTGCCAGCTCACCTGAAAACTTAGGTCTTAGAATAAATACATTGTTTTGATGGCAAAAAATGTATGAAATGTTGAGGAATCATTCCAAGGGTTTTGGGAGGTGAAAAAGGGTCAGAACTCTCATTCTTTGGAGACCAACAGAGGGATATGTTAGAGTAGTGCTCTAAAGACAATTACCTTTAGCACTTTTGTACAAACTTTATTATGGTTATTTTCATTAATTTGAAGTTCATTTATTTATGAATTGATTTTGATCTTAAATCAATTTAATGAAGTCCACGATACAAAACATAACATGAAGGAAATCATAATGAGATCATAATAATGAGATTCTTATCATGCACAATTATGTTAATATCTAAATTATCCCTAATTATAGGATTAATAAGACAGGACATTGTTAATCTAACTAGACTAGCACATGTTATACTCCTTGATTTGATCAAACATTGGATCTCATAAACTGTAATCATAAGAGTAGTAAGTACATTAAATGACCTGCTATAAGGTTATCATATGGATAATCTATCAAATGTCAGTGATCAATCTCATTATAGCAATGGTGCAGATATCCTTATACTTAAGGTACTCAAGGATATCTTGGATACTGATCTTATGCTTTGACACCATTCCTTGTTGTCTATGACTCAAGAGTTTCTATTGTTAGGGATGGTAATGACTTCGGCTGGATCGTCAGTTTCTACCTAAGCTTAAACCCGATCTGAGGCATGATCAGACTCAGACTTGGGCAGTTCAAAGCTCGACTCAGTGGACTCAATCTGAGATTTTTTTAATTTTTTTAGATTAAAAATAAAAAACGAAATTGTTTTACTCAAAACGATGTTATTTTGCCTACACATTTTGGGCTTTAGACTAGTTCGAACTTGGTCATCCTAAGTCTGAGGCTCAATTTTTTGAAGACAAAGCCTAAGGTTCGATCAAGCTGGACCTAGTAGGGTCGGACTGAACCCAAACCAAACAATCCTCCAAGACTATCTATTGTACCATCCTTTGAAACTAGCTTCTCAATATCTTTTCATTAAAAAAAAAGTGTTTACTTTAGCTTTTGTTTTCTCTCTTCCGTAACTTCTGAAATTAATAATGAAAAAATAGAAAAACTAAAAAGACATTTATTGTTATTCTTCTTAATTCCTTGAAGCAAAGGACAATTTTTTATGAATTAATTTTTTGGAAATAATTGAATTAGCTAAATAAAGGAAAATTAATTTAGACACTAAATTGGTTTTTTTTTTCCTTATAAAACTTAACAAAGTACTTGTTAAAGTGTGCTTTCTACTTCCATTTCTGTAATGATTTGTACTGACTTACGGCCCAAATAAAAGAAACTTCTTTCTCACCTTTTATTAAAAAGCATATTCTTTGTTTACGCCCATATTCCCACGGCTAAAAGACTGTAATAAAGATTCTTATTTCTTAACCCCTAATACATTGTTTAACACTAACAGTACTTTGAATAGGTGACGCCAAGTACAAGGATAAATTTTTCGTTGTTGAAGTTGAAATCAGCTGACCATTGTCCTGTATGTGTCCCATTTGGATTGCTCATGATAGATACAGCAATTCACCCCTCCACATGCAGTCTTAGACTATTTTTGTATCCCTTTTGTTATTCCACCGTAACATTATCAGAAATTCATTAACTTATTGCACTCCTGACGTCGTGACTGAACAATGAAACTAGGCGAGGCTTGGAGAGACTTAACAAACTTGAGTAAATGAAACTAAATAAATCAACTGCTCTATCACGAACTTTGAGTGTGAGTTTAGGTTCAAATGGTTGATTTTCATTTCACACGAACTGGGCAATCTATCAGAGAATATTCATAATCAAACAACTTCAGTCAGAATCAGAGTCATGCCTCCTCCTCTTCCCCTTGTCCTTCTTGCGTTTCCCTGTATCAACTGAATCATGAAATTGCCGCTTCTCACGTCTCTCATGCTTGTCATGTTTCCTATCCTTCTCCTTTTTCTTCTCTTCACGCTTCCTCCTTTTCGTAACACCATTTTCGTCTGATTCATCTTCTTTGGGAAGTCTTACAGGCTCATCCGATATAGCCACCTTTGTTGACTCTCCTGAAACCTCATTTTGATCCAGTGAAAGAGTGCTGGGGTCCTCCCAAGCACGTGGTGCCCTGCAATGAGACATTCACAAGGTGATGAAGAATAAACAAATCGGTACTCACCTAAGGAGAAGAAACAGTTGATGGCAGGTGATGGAAATAAAGTATCCTGCATACTGGTTAATAGACCTCAAGCTCCATTCTGACCAGCTAAAACTATGAGTTCAGTAGATTATAGTTTTATCAGGCTGTTATGCTAATCTGCCAGGACCGAAGTTACAGACCCTAAATGTAACACAACAATTATAATGCCCCTAAATAATGAAATCATATTCAAAGGCCAGAAATCTTTTAATTTTACTTTGGACTGCCCAAGTACACTCAATAAAAATCCTAACGTCGGAGAAACATTACCAGGTGGTATACTTAAAACAGTATGCTAAAGGACAAGTTTGGCAATGAGGCACTATTAATAGTTTGACAGATTCGCTCACTTCAGACTGAAGTTTCTAAAGTTTTTCAAAGTTTTCTTACTTTCTGATCTCCATCTTCTTCTCTCCTTTATCATCCACCTTACCAAACTCTCTCTCTCTAAACATTGTTATTAGTCTACATTGAGATGTTCCTGAAGTTTCTAAAGTTTTTCAAATTTCTCTACTTTTCTGATCTCCATGTTCTTCTCTTCTTGATCATATTCTTTCCAAAAGTGGTTACCATATTCAGTCTGCTGAACTAAGTTTACTTTGACATGTACCACCACCCCACGACCACTACATGTATCACTTGAAGTACTTCACATAACTTGATATTAAAGTTTCAGATTTAACAAAAAAATTACCAGAAAAGAATCCAAGAGAGACCCAAAGCATGCACAACATACAGAAGAAACAATAAACATGCACGATTCTTCAACCATGGGCCACTTTTTATTATTATATCTCTACTAAGGGTGCTAATTGCCTAAACACATTCAACACTCTCTCTTTATCTCTCACAGTACACGAGATTGACAGAAGAAACTAAGGAAGATGACATAAGTAACTCTTAGCTGCTTCATTTTTGTCATTTACACCTTATTACACTTGACAGTTGAAACTAACGTATCAAATTGACTCCTGTCTTAACTGAGAATGAACATGTTAAATACCTTGAGTAACCAAGACCATCAACCCGAGCTGTATCTGCATGTCCAGCACCCAAATCCTCTGCTGTAGATCCTCGCTTCACAAGCTCTGAATACTCATGTTTATCAAGCCGGTTTCCCTGTGGTCGATTAGAACGCTTTGGAGCTAAACCAAGGGCTTCCCTCATGGCCTGCTCCTCCTCCTCTTTAATTCTTTTTATCTCTTCTTTCAAAGCATCAGCATTTGAATTCCCAGAATTTTTATCCCTGGTGTACCAGTGTAAATCTTTCCCTGTTTAGGCAATAAAAAATAGCATTTTATCTCAGACATGTCCAACCTTGCCCTGCTACACATACGTATGCTAAATTGGATGCAGTAGCAGGCTTCTATAAAATGCACCTGATGAGAACTTTAAAATGAGAGGTTAAATGAAAACTTAGTTCAAGTCTAACCACAAGCCATGCAGAAATTCATCTGAAGAGAAACCAAAACATCTCCAGCCTTATTAACATGAAGACAAAAACAAGTGATATCCCAAGCCAGGGAGTGATATAGATTTTCAACAAAATTCAAATTCAACTCATCCAGGGGTTTCTTGACTTTCTCCATAGTCATTCTAGCATTCTTTTTGAAGAAAAATGAAATAAATAATCCCAGGTGCCAAAAAGCTATAAAATAACGTGCATAACTTTCTAAATGTTCTCAAATGAACCTCAATATCAGGGTTTTAAGTAAAAGAAAAAGGCATCAAAAGAACTAAGTAAGTTACAAGCTTTTAATTAAAAATAGACATCAAAGAAGGCCCAAAATAGGCACCAGGAAAAAAAAATTGTGAAAATTGAACCAAAAACAAGAGAAAAACAGGCAACTCCTCAAAATTTGCTTGTCCAATTTACCATTGGGAGAGAAAGCACAGATGTCAAAATTCAAGCCTCCATTACTTCATTTGAGGTATCTCAACAATCGGTTGATAAGTGAAAGATGGGATGCAAAATAAGAATGAAATTTAGGCATAGCAACAACTATAAGCAAAATGTTAAAATATAATCAGGTAAAAATTCAATGCAAACATGTATAAGTTCAAACTAAAAAGAAACCCTAGAAGGAAAAACACAGAGAGAGAGAGAGAGAGAGAGAGAGTTAGAGAGTTAGTGTGATAGGTCGATCAGATTGTAGGATGTATCCGTAATCAAGCAAAACTAGAAAAAAGTGAACTTGTGGATGATGAAAATTGTAAATGAATAAAAGACTAAATGAAATAATACTCAACAATCACCATAGTTCAATATTAGATCAACTTAACCATGCCCTTCGACAGACGAAGGATTGAGATATCTTCAAGAGAATAAAACATGGCAAATACAGAAACTAGATTTCTAAGGAACATCTGAATAAAATACAAGCTTACCTTTCTGCCACCTTCCAACAGGAGCCTTAAGACTGTGACCAAGATAATTCTCTCGATGCTTATCGACTTTGACATCGTCCCAACTAAATTCTGCAAAACAAAAGGACATTGTGCAACAGTTATAAAAAATTAAAATATTCAATAAAAATAATTTTGACGAGTTTGAGGGGGTAGCATAGTGGTTGACACTTTCTCCCCGAGACCAAAAATCCTCGCTGCGGACAAATCAAAGAAACATATGACGCACAACCACCTTAGGAACATTAAGCAGATGAAATTAGATGGTTAAGCCAACAAAAGGACACCGTTTAAAAATAATCTTACAAATAATCTGTTCAGACGCATGATTCCAAGCTTACGAACAACTGTACTGAAATGAAAAGAGTTCAAATACACCAAAGAACTAAAGACGAGTATTAAGGTTCTAAAATAAATTAGGTCTCAAGAGAATTATAATTCATCTGTATATCTGAAGCGTTTAAGAATTCTCCAATTGAATTCCCCATTTCAACCATTGTTTTTTCTTTGATCTCTTAATATTATCTTATTAAGGGTTCCGTAAATCAAAGACAAAATTGTTAACTCAAATTCAAAATTGAGCCGTGTAATAGAAAGAGGAAAATTGAAAAGATAGTAAGCGAGAGAGAGATTTACGATCTCGGCCACCGCGAACGCCGCCTCTGGTAGGGTGGTACATGGCGCTGTCTCTCTTCTTCACCGGCTAAGACACGTTCAACCTTTTTCTCTCTCTTTTGCTCGCACAAATACAGCAATAGGAGGTTATTATTTTATGCATGTACGATGTCTTATATTTAAGAAAAGATAATCTATATACAAGGAAGATATAAGGTTATTATTTTATTTAAAATTAAAATTTTAACTAAATATTATATAAATTTTAAAAGAATAAATCAAAATTAAAGATTACAAATTATATAAAAATGTATAAAAAACAATTATGACATGAAAATTATATTTTCGAAATGAATATAAGTAGTTGTATCATATAACAATAGTTTCAAATTTTTAATAAAAATACTATAATAACCAATGTAATTATAATAGAATAATAATAAATATATAGTAATTAATGTTTTATATTTATATCTTTTTTCTCTTTTCCGCTTTCTTGGACTCAAAAGGTAGAACGCTCACCTTAGGCGTCCCCACACTCCTGCCCGATATTGTGTGAGGGAGGTAAATCATGGTTTGATCTCAGTCAGCTTCTTGGAAAGGCGACTCAGTGCTCGGTGCGCACAAGGAGTCACCACATTGGATGAGCTCTCACACTATCGCCGTCGAGACTCGAACCCAAAATCTTGGACTCACTTTCTTTCCTAATAATCAACTAAGCTACCCATGCGGGCCTCTTTTCCTCTTTCTCTTTCTTTTGGAGTGACATGTATAACTAATTTAAGATGTTGAAGTAACAATTCACATACCTCGAGCACCATTGTGGGTGCTATACTAGCACAAATGATGCAATTGATCTAAGAAAGCGATATGCCAAAATAGCAATGCAATTACTCTTTCAAATTAATGCAATTGTTTTTAAAAAAATGATGCAATTGATCTAAGAAAGTGATATGCCAAAATAGCGATGCAATTACTCTTTCAAATTAATGCAATTGTTTTTTAAAAAACGATGCAATTGACTTAAAATAGTTTTATTTTGTATGACATGTCGAGAATACATTTTGTATAGTACCGATGCATTTGATTTGAAATAGCGGTAATGCAATTGTTTAAAAAAGTGATGCAAATTAACTTGGAATGCTTTTCATTAGGAGTGGCATTATTAAACACGATACAATTGATTTGAAACAACAATGGAAGTATTCTATTAATTGATACAACTACTTTAAAAGAGCGACATATCTGATTTAAAATAGTGAGACGTGCTTATTAAAAAGAGTGATGCAGTATTGAATGATGTAACTATTAGTTTGTACGCTATAGCCAATTAATTGGTAATAGTTAATGACAAAATAATTTAAGGATATTTTTTATCTTCTATATGTTTGGATGTATATAATAAAATTTATAAAATAATATACATTGCAAATGAAATTATAATAAGATTATAATTATAAAATTTATATTACATTTATGTATTGTCTATAAATTGTTTATAGTCGTTATTCTATTAAGACTGAAAATTAATATAACTTAAAAAAGCTACCACACATTATGTTTTCTTTTGTGAAAAAAGTAGTTAATTTCATAAGTTAAAATATGAAGATATTTAAATAAATGTATAAGTGTATGTTAGAGAACAAGTTAACTAAACTAACCCGATATAAGAAATTTATTTAGAACATTACTTATATGTCTATGAAAATTCTCATTGTGATAATTGTATAAGTGATCATTTGACTTGAAGTCTCCGAAGTTATCTTGTACAGAAAATCTATATTTTAATACTACTTATAATCTATTCTAATCATAGGTCGTTCAATCGGTAGTAATTATAACATGAACTATATGAAGGTAGTTGTTTTATTAAGATAGGATTCATTGCCCTAAAATAATTAAGGAGAGTATTTCATTGTTCTCGATTAGTAATGATTTATAAAATCCTTGGTCAAAGTAGAATGTCGATTTGTAAATAATTTATAAATGTCGTTAATTAAATCAATAGCTAATGGTAGAGAACTAATATGATTAAACTAAAAAAAAAACAGTAGGCATTAATTCTATTATCTATCTAATCAGAACATTATATGATAAAAGGATTAAATTATAAAGAAAAATTATGCATGAAAATGTTAGTCAAAACAACTTTGATATTACTAAATATTTAGGTAGATATGATGGGTTATTAGATATCAATCTTGATATAAGATTATAAATTGTTTAATTGGAGAATTAAAGGTAAATTAAAAGAATTCAATTTATGAAAATTAAAATGATAATTTATAATCATTGCTAACATATTCGGAAACCTAATAGACATAAAGAGTATATTAAAGAGAGCAAAGATATTTTTAATTAAGTTAAACTTGATATTAAAGTTTGAAAAACTTTATGATTAAAAGAATCCATATGAGATATTGGATTTTATTTAGGCATAGTCAATGTTTAATTAGAATTATTCGTAATTATAATTAAAATGTAAATGAAATTATAATTTAATTTCAATTAAATTACTAAAACTTGTAAATTTTCTTATAAATAAGTTTAAGCTCTAATGAAACTAACATTTCTTGTTTAATCCTCTTTGTAAGAGTTATAAAATTCTCTCAATTTATTATGTGGACACTGATAGAAGCCCAACACTTGTGCGGAGAAGGTGGTTGAAATATATTAGTTTTAGAAATTGTTCAAGGAATACGACAACAAAAAATCAAGTTTCGAAATAAGATACAGATTATTATTCATGCTTTGTTATTGATCTACGTACTAATCATTTTGTAGAATTAAAGTGATCTTATTTTTTATGAAATTAAAATACAAAAAAAAATTGTAATTATTCCACTACGACCAAGATCGAATCTCATCCCAATTTTCCAACAGTGGTATTAGAGATATTTTTAATTCTATAATCTGATCAAAATATGTTTGATTGTCATTGATTAATTTTGAAATTAAAATTGTAATTGTTGCATGATTAAATGTTCTTACAATTTAAAAGGTTAAGATTGAATATTTTAAAACCCAAGATTCAATTTAGAATTGAATGACCAATATGAATAAAAATTAGTTTAAGAGCTAAAAAAAGTACATAAAATAAGTTTCACTAATAATAAAACACCATAGCCTAGTTCTGAAATCTGAAAAGTTCAAATTTAAACAACCTAAACCCAAAACTTGGAAAATAAAATGGGTGTTGGTCTTGTGTTTTGTCATGCCTAGAGATATGTTAACTAGCAAAGGTTATGATTGATGGAATAAGATGTGTTTGCCATGCTGGTTTGGCTGTTGATGTTGGCTAAAATTAGGTTTTGTGTGTTTTGGATGCTTGGTTGTTCCAAGTCTTGGAGAAGGCTTGATGGTTTACGTTTTTGTGGCTGCCTGAAAATTGGATGTGTTGCTCTTTCATAATGGAGTATAACTAGTAGCTTGCATTGTCGCTAGTGAGTCCCATCTCCTTAGCCAGTGGCGATGGAGACAGTGACAAGATCGTCCTTGATCGAGGACAAAAGTTGCTCAGAAATGAATGGCGATTTGCCACTAGTGACAGGTGACAAGTCGCCCACAAGAGGAAGTGACACAAGTCAACAATGGAAAGGCAGCTTCACGCAACGGTGAGGAGCAACAGGTAAATGATAAGGCACGAGTCATAAAAACTAGGTTCGAATGACAAATGACCATGACATGTGCGATCCCTTTCCTCATATTTGTGTTTTTTAAACCTTCTTTTTTCTTTTAAATAAATTGGTTTGAATAAAATTAAGTAGATTCAAATCTTTAGTATACTTGAAAAGTGTTTTCTAATTATTTGACAATTATTTTCAAAGGGTTATTTTATTAGGATTACTTTGGAACTTAAATTAATTAAATTTCAAAATTAATTATCAAATCAATTTCAGAATTAAATTAATTATTTTTCTTAATATGATTAAGATTAATAATTATATTGATTCCTAATTAATTTATAAAAGTAGTTTATAAAATTAGAATTAATTAGATTCAATTAGATTGAAATTAGTTCATTACAAAAGTAGTTTCTAAAATTAGAAGTAATTAGTTTTAATTAAATTGAAATTCATTAATTAGACTCATTAAAATTAAGAGAAGTGTTTTCTTAAACTATTAAAAAAGGAGTTTCTTAATTAAATTTATTTATTTTAATTTAATTTAAATAAATTAAATTAAATTTATAATTTTATTTGCTTAGAAAATTATTATTGTATTTAATCAGAAATTGTTTCTTTACTTATGAATAATAAGTTGCTTGATTTTTTAGAAAAAGTATGAAAAGTGTTTTCATTTACTAATTAAGAAAAACATGCTTTCTTTAATGTTTTGAAAATATTTTTCTAATTAATTGATGAAAGATTTTCTAATTAATTAAGGAATCAATCTCCAAATAAATAATATGAATGACTTTCTTAAATAATTTTAAAATTTTTTTATTTAATTTTGAAAATAGTTTCCTTTTAATAGTAGAAAATAGTTTTCTAACTAAGGAAAAATAATTTCTAATTAGATTAGAAATAATTTTCTAATTAGATTAGAATGTGTTACTTATATAATTTTGAAAAATGAGTTTTTCTAAATTATAATAAGTAAGAAGAATAATATATTGAAAATTGTTTTCAATTAAATTTTATTAAAGGAGTCAAGATAATTGAAAATTGTTTCCAATTGAATTTGAAAATTGTTTTCAAATCAAAATAAATTTCTATTTGGAATAGGAATTAAACTGATTTAGGAATCAACAATTTTAATTTAATTTAATTTTCCAAATAATTGAAAATATTATTATATATTATCAAAATCAATAACTAGAATTGAACAAAGTTTGATATTTTATGCATATAACTTAATTATGAGTGCATAAGTTGCATACTTATATATATATATATATATTAGATGCATGTTAAATTGTACGTTTTATATGTGAAATACTTTACTTGCAATTTTATATTTGATTAGATGAATGAAATTAAATCCCTCGTTAAAATATTAAGTACACATAAGAACATGATTATTGCTTTCCATTGTTATAAGAATATACTAGAGTTATGTTCATTGTCAGGCTTGTTTAGTAGACTCAAGGCTATTTTCACTCGAATATGTTTAATCTTATGACAATGGATTTTACTTAATTAAATTTGTGTGAATTAGATGAGAAAACTCATAATCACATGAATCTGGAAGCAGGGTCAGCAATAACTTATAAGATATGTTTTGGTAAGAATTGTCACCTAATAGATTTACGAGTCATATAATATATGATTAATAAAGTTATTATCTACCTAATTTAAGTTTAGTTAATTTGTTGAGTAAACTCAAGATCAACTATAGTTAAATGGAATCCTTTCCCATTAGAAAGATTAGAGGAATCTTTATGAATAGTAGCAACTAGCGAGGGCTATTATTTTGAATAAAATTGTAAAAGTAATCAAATATATGATTAAAATCATAATTTCAATTGATAGTCATGATATATAATTAATTACTTTTTTCTTACATTTATATTTTGTTCTGAGTGAAATTTACCTTGTTTAGTATAGTTAATACTAAGAGATAGTGAACCAATTTTATTAGGCATAAGTTATGATTGAGAAAAGTTCTCAAAATTATAAAATAAAAATTGTATATCCATTATGTAATTTTTCTATAATCCCTTTTGAGGATTTGATAAAAAAGTTTTAGCGATATGTCAAAATCATATAGATAACAAAATGTATTGACATTTTAAGTTGATTTATTTCTTGTAAACTTTAATGATAACATATAAGATATATGTCAACGCCATGATAGCAAGATGCAAAAGGTTGCATATAATAGAGCTGAAAGGTATAATACCTTATTGGAATTGTTCTATTTAATTTAGTTTACTAAAAGCATAAACATAGACATCAATTAAAGGAATTTGCTATAGTATGATAATAGTTTTTATAAGAAGCAAAATGATTGCATGACTTTTCTTGCTTATATGATAGAGATCATTTATATTTTTAGTTTATGATTATGAGTGTTTGATACGGAATTTACATTTAACATTATTATAATGTTCAAACCATGATAACAAATAGATTATTAAGTAAAAGTAGTTAATCTAATTTTATATAAATAATTTCTATGTATTGGATCAAAGGAGACTTTTGCTTAACATAGATGGAAATAATACAAAGCTGAATAACTGAGATTATCCTTTTATGTCATGTTAGTTAAATCAACGTAACTAGAATCATAAATTACATACAAGGATATGTGTATTCTTTTGATTATGAATTGTATGAAACTTGTTAAGTTGAAGAATAACCAAAGAAATCTTTTATGAAATGATGATAATGATATTGAATTGTTAAATCTTATACATGCGATGTATTGGATGGAATAATAATTCAGAAGAGGATAATATTTATATATCATTAGATTCCTAATGACTTTATACAATATAATCATATTTATAAAAAAATAATGCTTTAAAATTTTTGAATAGTTCAAATTATTTAAATCTAAGTAGAAATTAAGCATAGAGACTATCAAAGCACTTTGATGAGATTGTTATAGTAAGTTTTAAATTTTTGGTTATCTATAGGAAATGAGATTCTTTAGCAAATACCTTCACAATAAAATTTCATAAGAGTATGGATTTTTGTAAGGAGTAAAATACAATATGAGATATTGTATAATGTTCACTACAAGAAGAAGGGGAATTATCGACGCTGTTTCCGTCAGTAATGATATTTATTGACGGAACAGAGCGACGGAGACTTACGTCGACATAGACATGATCGGTATATGTTACCGACGATAGGACGATAACCGTCGATATAAAGAAACCATCAGTATAGTTGGTAGAAATTTATTGATGGAAATCGTCGGAATTTATGTATATCGTCGCCGACGGTTTTCGTAATCCGTCGGTAATTTGACGCATCTCAAATTACTGACGATAACGACAAGTCGTCAATTATTGTAAACCTTTTTCAAATATAACCTTGATTGCTTAATCCAAAGGTGGAAGCTGTAAGATCGCTAAGGTCACCTTTAATTCTCTGTAAATGTCTTGTTGAATGACAATTTTTCGAAAATCTAGTCGTGAAATTTGATTTCAATGTCAACAATTATAAATTATCCTTACATTAATTTAGTATTTTTCAACCCATGGAATTTGTTTAAACATAAAGTTTAATGATCATAAAAAGAACTAAAGATTTCCTAACTGATAATTAAAAAATTAAATAGTACATAAATTAAAACCAAATTAATGACAACAACAATGCTATTGTCGTGGTGAGCGTGGCTGATGTGAGTCGCTATCCCTCGATCTCATTTGGTCTATGTCATTTTGGAGCTTATTTATTACTTCCATCAAAGTTTGAACTATTGACTAAAGCTGATTGATACGTTACGTTGTCGATTGTGAACTAGATGTTGCTATACTGGACATAGAGGACTAGGAATAAAATGTGTTGGCACATGAGCCTTGGCCAAAGATCCGTCCACAACTGTCCCTACCATCCACTGCATCAAAATATGTATGTGTTTCATCAACAGCTGGTTCATCCTGCGACTGTTGCCTAATTGTTTGTTGTAATTGCTGATATTATAATTAGTAAATGACAATTATTAAGATTGAATAATAAACTATAAAATTTACATACATTTAGCTCTCGACATTGGCTGTTGACGAATGTCACACTGTCATGTTGCTTAGTGTGAGTATGTAAAAACAACTGACAGGGTGTATGCCTAACGCCCATCGACTTTTCTTACATAACAATAAAATGTTATAATTAAGTTAAACTAGAATTTATAAAAATTTCGGCAGAGTCTCTTCTGTTTTTATGATATTACCTTCTGTTTAAAAAAGCAAAATACTCATCACAACTATAAATAGCACCAACAAATTACTCGACACAGTCATGATCTTTAGGCATACTACACATATATGTTCATCACAACATTCACACATCAATTTACATTGAAATATACCAAAGTAAAAATTGACTTTGCTTCGGTTTCTCCAACCAAAGTTTTTACTAATGCTTGTATTAACTTCACCAGCTTCAAATTCTGTAACTTTCAGCAAACCTAATTCATGAATATCCAGCAATATCTCTTCACCATCTTTGTAAGGGGGCGAAGTTTTTTTCGCCATCGTATTCTTAATGAACTTATATTTATTGCGTCTACATGGATGATTTGGAGGAAAAAATTTCATGTGATTGTCAAACCAACACACTTTTCCCCCATTTGGAAGATAAAAGGCATTAGAATCGTCCACAATAAGGACAAACCAAATTTTCAGCTGTGCTCCATCTAAATAACATGGAAAATGCTGGAAAATCACTAATGGTCTGCATCAAAGCCGCCCTCAAGTCAAAATTATATTTCAGAGACACATCATATGTTTGAACACCATATTCCCACAGATGTTGTAATTCAGATATCAATGGTTGTAAGAATACATCAATTTTATGCTTCAGATTACTAGGCCCTGGTACAATCACTGTCAAGAATATATATGTCTCTTTTATACACATCCACGGAGGCAAATTGTAAGGAGTCACTATGATTGGCCATGATGAATATTGCTGCTCGGATTGACCAAAAGATTAGAATCCATCCTTTGACAATCCTAACCTAACATTTCGACATTCGACTGCAAAATCAAGATGGGTGTCATTGAAATGCTTCCATGCCAGTGCATCTGATGGATGACTCATTATTCCATCTTCTTGTTCATGTTCATAATGCCATCTCATATGAGATGCAGTAAAATCAGAAGCATAAAGTCTTTGAAGTCACGAAGTTAATAGGAAATAATATATCCGATTCTATGGAACTAATTTGTGCTTCATTGAACGTTTTATAGGCCAAAACCTAGATTGCCCACAAAATTTGCACTCTTTTAAGTCCACTTCATCTCCTTAATACAACATACATCCTAATTTGCAACAATCAATCTACTCAACAGGCAAACCAAGACCCCTAATAAGTTTCTTCATATTGTAAAAACTATCAACCATTGTATGATCACGAGGCATTGATTCATTATACCACTCAAGAATTTTATCAAAACTACAGTCTGAAATATGGCCTTCAGACTTAATGTTCAATATTCGCGTAATCGAAGACAATTGGGTCATTGTCTCACAATTTGGTCATAACTCTTGGTCTGCTGATTGTAGTAAGTCAAAGAATTGTTTTGCATGTGGGTTCGGTTCTTCTTCAAGATTTCCTATATTTTTATGAAAGGTATTACCGCTTTGCATCATAAACCATTTGCCTGTATGGATTTCCAGTCTCTTCCATATAATTTGTTCTAAATCCAATCCTCCTTCCACACTCATTGAAATGCACAGATGATTTTGCTTGATTACTCCTTGAGCTGCTACAAATGTCAACTTCCCCGTGTCTTGTCCACTCAAAATAATTTGGGACAAACCCTTTTCTCAACAAATGCCCATTAACTTCTTCAATAGGAAGGA
>JANITW010000004.1:47563565-47582322 GCA_027564335.1 Erythroxylum williamsii | reverse complement strand
GAGTGAACCATCGATGATGGTTTCTCACTGAGTTCGCAAACTCACCCAACATTGCAACTATTTTTCAGGGATTGAAGGGTACCCCGTTAGACGAACGGGAGTATGTCTACTGCATTGGAGTCGGAGACTAGGGTCGGGATCAGTTAGCGTCTGCATCAGTGTCTTTCTGAGTCGTGTGTAAATAAGTCTTTCTGATCGATGTGAAAAATTGTGTTTCCGCATAATCGAACTGTTATTGTTTAGGGCCCCAAATTAATAACTGCATGATTGAAATATGATTATTGAACTTATGATTTGATCGAAATGTGTTCATTTAAAGTGGGCCCAGTATGATTATTGATTTCCGCAAATTAATGTTTTGTGTCAGTGGGTCCTAAATGAGCGAAAGCCATAATTGCAATAAGTTTTCGAAAAGTGCAATTGGGTCACGGACCTCTCTGTGACTGGATTTGAGATATAACTAAAAAGGATTTTGAACTGAGTGGACCCTCTTGTTTATTGAATTGTGCACTTGCGATTGGTTCTAAATGTTTTAAAATTGCATACTGAATTTTGTACTGGATTTTAGTGGCATAGCTCACCAATCTCGGGTGGCGCAGGCTCGGATATCGCCTACGATATCGGGTTCGGGCCCTGCGGGGTTGGGGTGCTACAATTTAATTGGTAGTTATTTGATGCAACATGAACTATATGAGAGTAGTTTTGTAATTAAGATATGATTCATCACCTTATAGTAATTAGGGATAATGTTTCGCTGTTCTCGATTAGTATTAATTTGGGAAATCCTTAGCTAAGGTAGAATGACATTTTCTGCAAATAGTTTACAAATGTTCTTAATTAAATCAATAGCTAATGACAGACAACTAATATGATTGGATTTAAAAAGAGTAGATATTAATTATTTGCTTTGTCTAATTGAAACATTATATGATGAAATAATTGAACTATACAGAATAATCATTCACAAAAAATTAATCAAAACAACATTGACATTTCTAAATATTTGGCTAGTCATAATACGTTGCTAGGCACCAATCTTAATCTATGATTATAAATTGTTTAATTAGAGAATTAAAGATAAATTAAAAGAAATTTTATTTTATCTAATTATAATTATGAATTATGAATTATAATTTATAATTATTGCTAGTGTATTTGGGAACATAATGAGTCACACATAAAGAACAAGTTGAAGAGAGTAAAATTTTTTAATTAAGTTGAAGTTGATGGTAAAGTTTAAGTGATTAAATATGATATATTAAATATATAAGGGTCAATGTGAAATATTAGATCTCATTTGATCATAATTGGTGTTTACCTAGAATTATTTTTAATTCTAGTTTAATTAAAATTAGAATTCAATTTCAATTAAATTACTAAAATGTCTAAAACTTATTATAAGCTCCAATGGAGTTAGCACTTCTTGTTTAACCATTTCCGTAAAAATTACAGAGTTCTCTTAATATATTTTGTGGATACCGTTAAAGGCCAAACATTTGTGCGACTAAGATAGTTGAGATGAACTAGTTTTGGAAACAATTTGAGGGATACAATAAGAAAAGATCAAGCTTCGTAATAAGGTACAAATTATGATTCATTATTTGTTATTGATTTATGTATTGATCATTTTATAGAATTAAAGAGATCTTGATTTTCGGGAAAACAAAATACGAGATTGTGAAATAAAAGAAATGCAAGAGAAAAAATTCAAAAATAAATTTATATTTTAATAAATTTATGTATATACTATAAGCAAAAAGGAATTTTGATTGATATTAAATTGATCAATAACTCTTTCTTTAAATTAACTTAGACCTACAAATTATTTTCATGTAATAGAATATCAAATGCAATTAAACAATCATTTTTTTTCATTGGATAAATGATTCTTATATTACTAAATAATAAATAAATATTTGAAAACACTTGAGTGGTAGTTATTGGATTCTTACCTTTTTTTTTTAAAGTTAATCTTCAAAGAAGATATTTTCTTTCGGTAAGTTTCTGAACTCAAGTGCCACTATAGAAAGTTAGAAACCCTAATCATCTTAAGTTTCTCAGCTGGCGAGGCGTACCTTATCCTTTTTCTTTTTTTTTTTTTCCAAAAGAACTTGGTCTATGCTGCCTTTGTGATTTGACATTCTAGGCGTTATTACCAACGGTGTCTCTTTAATTTCTAAATATTTCCTTGGTCTTGTTTCCGTATTTTATTTCTCTATCATTCATGCATTAAAGGAGGATTTCACAATTCATTTCAGCAATCTCTAGGCACATTTTTCATAATGTCGTATGTGCCGGACTGATTCTTCTCTGTAGGTCAACAAACATAATTTTACAAAGCTTTTCCTTTGCTGTCATCGAGTAACATTTATAAATAAATATTGATAAATACATATTTAATTAACAAAAATTTTAATCCTAAATTAAATAATTTACCAGTTTAAAACCATAAATTAAAAAAATATTAAAACTTTTTTTATAAAAAAATTTAAGCTCTGAAAAAGACTGCCGACCCGACAACATCCATTATAGTTTATAGATGGGTACCTGTTTAGAAAACCAACGGCGACCGCGGTTACATTTTCCCCAAATCGGCAGCCGCTTTCTATCTGGTAAACCCGAATCCGGCTCATATGATAAACTGGACTTGGATCCAATTTACTGTCGGGCCCTCTTATATCTAATCGAAGCTGCTTGCTCGGCCGTTTTAATCGGATCGTGGAAAACAAGGAAAAGGACTAGGCGAAAGTTAGAACAAGCTAGAAAATGGCGACCAGATTCGCACTGACCCGACTCGGTTTAACTCGCTCCATGTACTCAACCCGAGGAGCAACTCGCTGCTTCAGCGATGGCAAGGGGCGTGTCCTCAGTGAAGAGGAGCTCGCTAAAGAGACCGTCTACATCCAGGTTCTTCTTTTCTTTTCTTTATTCTGTTTTTCTCTCTGTTTGGTTCCTTAGTAAGTACCGAAGACGAAAGAAGGAAAAATCCATCTATTTGTAGACTGGTTTTCATTTTTGCGATGAATTTGTATTTGTGTTGTTAAGTAATTAGCAATTAATCTTTTGGGTGTAGAAAATGGAAAGGGAGAGAATGGAGAAACTGAAGCAGAAGGCTGATAAAGAAAAGGCTGAGAAAGAGAAAGAAAGCTCTGACAAGGTAAATAATTAAATATCACAAGACTTGTATTTCTGAGATTGATGTGGTTTAAATCTATCCTAGTTTATCTTCTCATTTTTGTTTCGTGAATCAACCCATAAAACCTTCAATTTTTTTATTTGACTATATGTTATGCATTAGCGCATCAGTCGCTGGAATATTTTGAATTGCTTGTAGTTTAGGGGAGGATGAAGTTTCGTAACTAATAACCTGGTCAACTTGTATTGCGGAGAACGTGGGCGTTCCTAATGCAACTCATGCTCATTTGGTGTCAAATGGTTACTAGGCATTACATACTTGATTGAAGGGTCACGTCGATCCTGTTTGCATTGGAAATTCAATTTCCGTTCTAAGTTGGTTGTTTTCTTTTCTGCAGAAACCTGAGGGGCCCCATCCTGCCTGAACTTGTGATCACCGATAATGGCAACATTGCTGGGGAAATAATTGTCAGAAATAAATGTGGACTTTTAACTTGTGGCTTTTAACTTGTGGCTTTTGTATATAGCTGTTATCTAGTCGATGCCTCTTTAGTTGTTATGAAGATAATCAAGTTCTTGTATGCTGTCCTTTTATGCAATGTGGGGATCATCCTGATCTCGGAAACAGTCTGCACGTGGTTTTTGGCATCTTGAATATATTTGGGTTGCTTGTATTCTGTTTATGATATGCCTGAAAATCAAATATCTCATGCTAACGACAAAGCAGCAGTGAGAAGCTTCTTCACGGCTAATTTTTGTGTCTCGTCTGTGTGTTTCATCATTTGTGGCTTGCGTTTAATATACTCGGAATGATGGAAATCTGTTTCAATTTGTGAAAGGATCTCTTGTAGTTGCCTCCAATACCAGTAGGCATTTCTGTATAGTAAATCGTGGATTATTGGGATTCTGGCGTTTCTCCTCCCAGATTTCTCATAGCCTTACAATAATGTTTTGGTTCATTGGTTGAGAAATGAAATGTAAATCAATATCTGGAATTGAAAATCCAGATATTCACTTCCAAGTTTCATACTTTGGAGCTAATTCTGAGTTTTGCCGCCTATGAATTCCTTCTTGCCTTTCCTTTGTCCAAAACTGTGCGAAGCATTGTGTTGCAAAATATACTTTCAATTCTTCTGATCGATCTGAAGCAAAAAACTTTTGGTGGAAAAGACAATATGTAAAAAGTTGTTAAGAACAACGGGAGAAAAAGGAAGCTAATCACCTTATGCGGCTGTAGTTCCCATTTCATGAGAAGAGTTAAGAAGAGCTTTTAGCAGCCAGATGGGCGTCCTTTGTGAAGGTCTATCATCGGCATTTGCAACTTTAGTAACTCGAACAATTGATGGTCAGATTTGGATGACTTAACCCAAAAATTAAATATGAGATTTATCTTGACATACTGGTACATACAATTTGAGCCACTTAATTAACATTTTCCTAGAAAGCAAGAAAAAAAATGTTTGAATTGGGGCAAAACTTTACTGCAGAAAGATGAAGAAAATGGACATGAAATTTGATGCCAATGATGCGGGTCATTGGCATTGTGATTAAATTGTTCTTTATTTAGATTTGTTTTAATTTTAATATCAATTAACAATTAAAATCTCTTTATTTAATTACCTAGGTAATAGTACAAGAGTTTTTATAAACCTTCACCACTTCCTTATGGATCGAAAATCTGTTCACCATTATATTACTATCAAATGATAGGTTTACTTGCCTTATAATTTGAGTACTAGTATTGTGATAGAAATTTTTTTTGTACTTTTGAATTCGAAAAATATCTTAATGTGCCCTTATTTATCAAATATCTCATTTTAAACCTTAAAATTTCTTAAACTTTGGCCCCATTTAGTTGTTAGTTGATCAACTATTTTTTAACTGATTGATCAAAATCAACTGATTGACTTTATTAAAAAGTTATTAATTTGTTTGGTTATAAGCTGGTTGGGTTGGCTGAGTCAACCCAAACAGCTAATTTTTTAGAAGTTTCTTGTAAGGAGCGTTTAGGACAATCAGCTAATTACCCTTTACTGTATGCCCATTTTGCCCTTAAGTTTTGCCTAGCTCATTACCGTCTCATTTTTCGTTTTCTTTAGATTCTTCTTTCTTTCCTTGGCTAAGGCACCGTTTGGTTGTTACCTAATCAGCTATTTTTTTAACTAATTGACCAAAATCAGTTGATTGACTTTATCAAAAAGCTATTAATTTGTTTGGTTATAAGCTGATAGAGTTAGCTGATTCAACCCAACCAACTCATTTTTTAGAAGCTCCTTGTAAGGAGCATTTAGGGCAATCAGCTGATTACCCTTTACTATAATGCTGATTTTGCCTTTAAGTTTTGCCTAGCTCATTACTGTATCATTTCTCGTTTTCTCTAGATTCTTCTTCCTTTCCTTGGCTAAGCCTTGCATCTCTTACAACTCTCACTTCTCAACCAGATCAATCGTCAGTTTCGGATTTGTGTAGCTTGTATGAGAAACCAACAGTTTCGGATCTGTGTAGCTTGCATGAGAAACCGACGGTTTCCTCTTTTCTTGTTTCCATTTTCTATTTTACACCTTTTTTGTTTTCATTTAGATATACATTTAGGGATGCCGATCACACTAGCCTCTTCTCTCTGACGTTATCCCACAGTGGTGATTGGCGGCGGTGACTTAACTAGGGTTTGTTTTCAGGTTCGTGATCGGAAAAATAACCTTAGCCCTCTTCTCTTTTCCTTCCCTTCTCTCTATTTGGACGTGTAATTGTATGTTTATTGTGCAGGTATGCTTGGTTCTTGAAAAGTCATTAACTTAGTTATTGATTCGATGGTTTTTGTTGGATGAAAGTTAATTACTTGATTAAAAGTCCATGACTAAAAGAGATTGGGAGTGGCTTCGTGTTTTTTCTTTTAAGGCTTGTTTATTTTGAACTCTAAAGATTACGAGAAACTAGGCTTAGTTATTAAAATTGCGTCTTTACGTATTGAAGCTATTTGGGTAATATATGGGCTTAATGTACAATTAGTGAAATGAGTTGAAGGTTGCTCTGAACTTGTGTCCTAGGAGGGCAAATGGTTTGGTGCTAATACTGTTGTTTGAATACCAATTTCCATCTGTTCATAACCTTCTTTGTTTCCTTTCTTTTCAATAGTTTTGACTATTACTTTTCTTCTCTGCTTCAATTGTTAGTTTGTGCATTTTTTGTTCTTTACGTTGCTTAGATACCTAGAGAATACTTGGGGTATCTGAAATTTGAGTACCTTAAGTAGAGATATTACAGATATGGGCAGATCAATTGTGATACCCTTTTTAAAAAAAGTTTTTAGAGCCTTATTTTCCTCCTTTCTTGGTATAACAATTAAAAATTTGAGGTTGTCAATTTTGATGATGAGCTGTGATGACCCTGTCCTTTTTCTAGGTAAGCTTGATTCTTTGTTTTAGTTTTGTTGGCCTTGTGATATGTCTTTGATGAGATTGTTGGGCCACCAAGGTTTTGAAATTAAAGTTAGAAGAGAAGATTTCTTTAAAAGGTTATATAGTTTGAAAGCTATACATATTTTCCTTCTTTTGTATCTCTTTTTGAACGAATGCAACCTTACATGTTACAGAGGTGCTCGAATTTTCAAACACATTGGTGAGGTTGAACAATTATTGGGTTTTCCATGCAAAGTACTTGGTTTCCTCTGGTATGTTATTCTTGTACCACTTTGTTACTTGTTTCTTCCTGTTGCGTCTATGCTGATTCCAATTTTACTTTTGCTTAATCAATTTATGAAGCAGATGATACATAATGGTTGTTTCGATGAATTTGCAAGTTAGGTATGGGTAAAGTGGGAGCAGAAACACTTGTCCACTCACCTCAACCTAATAGGTAACTTATACTGCAATCTTTCCTTGGAACTATCTGTTGATTTCACAAATTATCTAGTTGTAACTCTGTTGTAACTATCTATCCATTATAATTATCTATTTTATCCTGCAAATTGTCTAGTTGTAAATATTTGTTGTTTTTAAGGGAATATCAGCGCCTGTAGTTCCTCTTTAGGACTAGTTTGAAGCTAAATCTGAGATTTAATGAAAGTATATTTGAGATAGATGTTTCATTAAATGAAGTCTGATAGTAGTTGAGATATTAATGGATTTGCTGCAGTTGAAAAACGAAATATGTTATAGAAAGTTGCATTAATTTCGTGGGCACTATAGTTACTTTTTTTTATGGCATTTAACTCCATTTCTTACTCACAACTACCCACTTTCTCTTTTTCACCTATAAAATGGAAAAGCTCAACACATTGTTAGTTGTTAGTCTTTACAACTTGCTTTTTTCTAGTCATCAGGTTCTTCGGAATCATCAAGCTAAGCAAAATACTTCACTTTCTCCTATAGATAAGGTACAAACTGCTTTTATTTAGTGTTATTGCTCAGTTGTTAGTCTTTACAACTTTCTTTTTTCCAGTCATCAGTTTCTTCGAAAGTGTGGTGATCTCAGTGCTATTTTAGGGATTTGCAAATCAGGTAATTCTTCCTTTTCAATGATCAATAAAGTTTGATCCCCTTAATTGAATTTTTAAAGAGTTTTATAGCTTGTGTCTGATCAAATTTTGTATCCTTGTGCGGTATCTTATACCTTCATTACAGTTAACAATAGGCTTCCTAATCACCAACTTGTGTGTTCATTCTGACTAACAGCTTAAAATTTGAAGTTCACTGACTATCCAATAGTATCAATCTTATTCTTTAGATTGGAGTTCCATTCCCTTTTTTGTTAAGAAGTCATTATATGGTTAATCTTATTTTTGCCTTAGTTTGATATGGATAGTTATTTTCTTTTGAAAGGCCTTATGTTCTGAAAATCTGTTTTCATATAAAGATCACTCTGAAATAGGTGTGAGTTGCTTTCATATTCTGAAAATTGTATGTCAAGATAATTCATAGTTTCCAATGGTTTCTATCCATTGGACCTCATTTCTGGAACCCAACTCTTGAGTTGTGAAAACGGGAGCTTATTCCATGAAAATCTCCTTAGGGTTATTCCAATAAAAAAAATTGCAGCGCCTGCAGTCTAGGATTTCACCACGGCAACAGAATGTTTGCCGTGGCGAATCGTTGGGAGAAAATTCTTCACCACGGCAAACTAAAGTTTCGCCGTGGTGAAAATACTGAAATAATTTCCTATGATCCTTTGGGAAAAGTTTGCCGTGATGAACTCCTGACTTTGCTGTGGCAAAGATGCTCAATTTACCACACCGAAATACCTTCCATCTTTCCTAACCTTAATTTCAATCTAGTTGTCTCAAATTCACTTGCTCTGATACGGTATCATTTCATGATAATTCAACTACCAATATTATTTCATCATACTCTCTATTCTTTACTTATTTAATTCCTTGCTTAACACAAATTCTCATCCTTCATAATTTCCTATCTTTCTTTTTCCAAAACACATCTTACTTATATGTAACCACAATTGCTGTTCAAAAATTCATCATCTTAAATCAATTACTTTCTCAAGTATACCTAAATTCAACTCAATCCTATTCATATACAAATTCATACTTCCATTCAACATCATCCATACATGATTCATAATTCATTAACATCAAAAGATAAGAGTTCTTACAAAGCTGTAATGACATTTCAAACCATAATACGTCAATGTCTCAAAATCCCAAAATACATAAGATACTTGAACTAATAATATTTGAAATGGAACTATAGCCTCATGATTACAAAATTTTGCTTAAAATACAAAACATGAAGGACTCGAAGTGATGCCTTGACTCTAACAAATTTATAACAGATAACAAGCAAAACCATTTATAAAGCTCATTTCCATTGAACATTTTCATAAACATAGTCATTCCACTTTTAAAATCACAAAACACTTATTTCTCAAAATTCTAAACAATGTAAATCATACATGCATCAACTTGTCGACATATCATAAGCACATAAGCACATCAAAATGGTTTAGGGTGGGTCCAAAATAGAACGTAATACACATTTCTACATAATGGTTCTGTGTAGCCATAAACAGAACGTACTATCGCAATCCCACATGATGCTCTTGCATAGCCATGAACTTATAAGAGTCCATGAAGGAGCTCTATACCACTAGAGGGTAGGCAGAAGAAGCTTTTTATCAAAATGCATTTGACTTAACTTAGGAGACCACCACAAACCCACATAACATGTATTTCATGATTTGAAAGCAGATTGCCCAAATGGCACATTTCGAAAACATGATTTTTCTTGACATTTTGTCATAAAGGCATATTTTGAAAACATAATTATTTATGATCATGAAATATCTCACATTTCATCAACCAAATTCATATATCAAACATATAGCAATTTCTTAAATCATTCAAAGTAATAATGCAACAATTATGAAGCAATTTGAAATAATTTTATTCTCTTGCTTTATAAGGAAACATTTATGGCTCACTAATTTTATTATAAACATGAAACCCACCTTGATTTCCTTACTTAAAGAATTGTTCAAAGGTGCCTCACCCTTTGCTCCTCTTGCCTTCCTTGATTTCCTTTAACAATAGCCAAAATTTCCATTCAACAGGAATTCCAATTTATGATTAGGTAAATGAAAAAATTTGATAATACTTTTTTCTAGAAAAATGTTCCTCATTGTCTTAAGTCTCTAATGACTCCAAAATCTAAAAGTTATACTTAAAATAATTTCGGAATGTTCTTATACTGAAACAATATTCTATGCTCAACTTCCATCCAAACCTTGAAATTCCTAAAGACTGAATTGGAGCTTTATTTATTCATACAACCTGTAGCCCTATGTCTCTAGTTTACACCAAATAAAAAATAACCTCATTTGGATAACTAAATAAAAAGTTATGCCTAAAATACCAAAATATGTTCTGTGCTAGAAAGTTCGTCTCGGTGAACTCTTACATAAACAAATTCTGAGAACATTTTTTTGCTATTTTTTCCAGTTTTTAACTCCCCACCTTTCACATATAACCCATCTTGTACCAAAACCATCTTTTCTATTTCATTTTCAACTTCATTTCAACCCAAAATCATTCACAAACCAATTCATAAGCTATAGTTGTTCATCAACCAAAAAGATTAAAACATTTTCGTATACCATTCATCAACAACTTCCTACACACATTCAACTTCATTTTCACTGCTAAATATCACTAAATAAGGTTCATTCATCAAATCAAGAAGGGTTGATGCTTATACTTACTTGTTTAGCTTCAAGATCTTCAAACCCTTCATGATCTCTCTCTTGAAAACTAAGAAACTTGAAACCTTAGCTTCCTTCTTTTCTTCTTCTCTTCTTTATTTTCTCTCTTCTTTTTCTCTCACTCTCATTTCTTTCCTTCTCCAAATGCAAGATAACAACTTCTTCTTCTTTTTATACCCTTAATAAGTGTGCAATGTCCATTTTTCCCCTTGTCTAATGCCTTATGTCTTATACCCTTAAGTGTCATGCCCAATTTGCCCTTATAACATCTTACTACTTTATTACTTCAATTCCATCACTTTACCTATTTCATAAAATCCTACTAACCTTGTCATAACAAATTAACTCCAAAAATTAATCTATTATCACCTTAAAATCCTTTTAAATCATGCTTAACTAGAGAAAAAATTATGGGGGCCAACATTTCTCCCCCTCTTAAAAGAATTTCGTCATCGAAATTCTTATCTAACTGATCAATAGGTAGAGTTATGCTTCCTCCGTTTTCTATTTAACTTCATCACTTAAATAATTTCTTTCAAATCACCTTAGTTAACGAATTCAAAACAATCCTTCCATGACTTATTCAGATATTACATTGTCTCATTTGTTTCACCAATATATTCAGATTACTCACAATTTTCATTTCCTGAGTTGATAACACCAATATCATATCATACCAATATTCTTAGCATACTCACATATATTATATTACGAATCTAAGGCATATTTCATCAATAGCATTTCTCATAATTATTTCATACAGATCAATTTATGTTGGGCTTAGCTAATCCTTTTTCCTAACCTGAGCATACCTTATACTTAATGTAAACACAGCTTGGCACGGTGATACTCTCAAAAACAATTTATCTTTCACTTAATTTCTAATATAGATCAATTTCACTTATAAGCAATCCCTTAATCAATTTTGGCCTTTAACCATTTTAGACCTTATTCATCACAATGCAAAAACGAACAACTCTTTCTGTTATCTAGCTCCTTATACAGTATTTTAGGGAAATCACTGTGATAACGATTGTGATGCTTAAAAATCAAACAAAAGTATACATTGATCTCATGTTCCCATGAACTCCACAATATAAGCTTTACGCATATCTACAACAGTCAAGATTGTTGGCAACACACAAGCGTGGTCATTAGCTTCTACCTCCTTAGTCATCAAATGCTATGTCAGCATATTCTTACTAGGATGTATATCATAGGTTGTTGTTTATGCTTCTCTAAAAATCTCTTTGCTCAATCATCTTTATCGGTACATATACCTCTTATTTCAATCACAAAGTATCATTCTTCGTAGTCAAACTCAAAATTCATATTCATTTCCAATTTCTTAGTAAGATTTACAATTTCCGAATCCTCAATTCGGGCTTTTAATATGAAACTGATCTTAAATTTTTAGTGACTAATCAATTTTCCCAAAAATCAATTCAACATTCTTTGCTTCTCTTTTTGCACTAGATCTGATAACCTCAATATCTGAATTCATGCTTTATTGCTATTGGGTTCTCTATTCAATGCATCTGATTACAATACTAGCGTTACTAATATAGTACTCATTTGTATAATCATAATCCTTCAAATAACTCTATCTATTATCTCAGTCTCGTATTCAATTCTTTCAACTCAATATTAACCTCAAAATTAAATGATCTCTATATTTCAAAATATTTATGTACTTATAATGTCTCGACACTTTCAAAACGATCACTCTTGTAGCAAGTTCCAATTCATACATTATATAACATCATTGTATATTATAAAATCTCCAAATCCAGATGATATAATTAATATCGTGTTATAATTCCTCAAAATTTTCTTTACTTTCGTTACTCATACGATTTACAAGTTTTTCCTCAAGTATTCAAACTATTCTTCTCAACTTTTCGAACACATTTAATATATCGTCAGATTTTGCTCGGATCGCTTTAATCTTCCATACCATAGTACTGTCGGGGAGTTTGTTAACTCCAACAAATATTTCCAAAGCTCCATATGCCTATGATTAGTTCTCGTAATTCCTTATGTAATTGATTTCTCATTGAGGAAATATTATCTCTTGTTATTCTCAATTGACTTCCTTTCTCGAATGATTTTCTCAATTCATTTGATTTCCTCTGATTTCACGTTGACTTATCTGTCAGTCCATTCATACTAATTTCTCCACACATCTCAATTTATTTTCAATCTTAACTTCCTATGTTTGTAACACATTCATCAAGTCAAATTGTCTCTTTCACACATATTTACACAGAATATAACATGGACCTATATTCTCCTCATATTAACAGTTAATGTCTCCACAAATTCAAAAATCCACTCACATAGTTGGATACTCTACATTAAGCAAAATACATACATTCTCAACAGTATATTCTACCTCTTATGCTTGGGTCTCCACTAGGGATATGAACCTACTATTCGCTTTTGATTTATCACATATTCATTTCTGATTTGTCCTTTCTTCGATCACTCTTAATATAAACTATTTGATCTGTTTAACCTAATTCAATGAAATTCTTCATCGAAAGAAGATTTCTTGCTACTATTATTTATCAATCAACTATTTTCATTATTGATGTTTCAGCCATTCTTAATAACTCAATAAGATCAATTTCAACTGTTCATGATATTTCAATAAATTTCAATTTGGTCACTCTTTACATGATCAATTATAATAAGACTCAATGAAATAAAAGGCTTATTCCTTTACTCTTATATTTTGGTATGTACCATCAAGATCATTACATCTTATATATAAATTAATTCTGGCAGGTCACCAATTCATAGCTCGTGTTAATGATACATTAATCGCAATTGATTCTGAACAACCTCCGAATATTCTATGACTATTCAAAAATTTCTCCTCCTTAGTAGCTATCTTTTTAGCAAAATCACCTATACCATACTCCCATCGCGTTACTCTGATTTATCTTATAATTTCTAGTTGTAGGGATCATAGATTACCTCATATACCATATCCTAATATAGATCTCGTATGTACTCAAGCACTTTATTAACTAATGTAACCACTTTATCGGAAATGTACTCATAATAACCAGTTGACATAACCTTGAGAACTTCTACATATATCACTATCACTTGCTTCATTTTCCATACGTACATTCTTAATCAACTTAGAATTATAAACACATAGCCATCTTGAAATTATGATCTCAATTCACTAGAACCATCTTATACCAGATCATAAATTCCAAGTTCAACTTTTTAATTTCCACTTTTCTTGTACACCTTAAATCTTGTCATTTATACTTATATCCCTATATCCCTCAAACAATCCTTGATAATACATTCACATCTATATCACATCCGGGATATATCACCACAGTGCAACATTGATGTTATATTCAATAATGCATCCCCCAATCCAAATACATTGAATCTTGACCCGTCATATTTACGCATATACTATTTCTCAGTCAATTCATGAATATAATTTCACATCCATAACAATTTAGGTACATATCCACAACAAAATTCTATCACCAAATTCACTAACATAACCACAAGTGTTGAATCTATGCTTAAAAAATCGGATTATGTAATATCTTTTATTTCTAATTTTCCACAAACTTTCATTTTCTCATATCATAAAAGAGTATCATTTTTCTCACTAATTCTATCATCTCAAACTTTTAACAATTGCTCATGCATGAAACTCATACACATGTGCCCATGTAAGATACTAAACCTAGCGCTTTGATACCACAACTGTAGGACCCCATTTCTAGAGCCCAAATTTGGAGTCCTAAAATATGAGCGTAATCTAATAAAATCTCCTTAATCCTTATCGATTCATCTTCATGCTTTATTACCATAGTTATTGGATCCTTGAGTCCTGTGGACAGGATCGCTGTGGGAAACATTACGTTTCGCCGTGGCGAACAGACAATAACTCATGCGGAGACCCTTCAAGGAAGGTCGCCGTGACGAACTCTTGACTTCGCTGCGGCGAAGGTCCATAATTTTCCTTTCTGCTCCTTTCGGAATAAATACGCCGTGACGAACCTTTTATCTTCGCCGCAGCGAAAATGCCCAATTTACCAAAATAATGCCTTTTGGGATGGGTTCACTCAAAAGCCTTCCCTAGGTTTCTCCAGCTATCCTAACCTAACTTCCACTCTAAGTTGTACCAAATTCACTTCCTTTAATGCAACATCATTACATAACCATTCAATTACCAATATTATTTCATCACACTCTCTAATCTCTACTCATTTAATTCATTTCTTATAACTAATTCTCATACTTCATAATTTCCTATCTTTCTTTTTCCATAACATCTCATTTTTTTGTAACAACAATTCGTGTTCAAAATTCATCATCTTAAATCGATAACTTTCTCAAGTATACCTAACTTCAACTCAATCCTATTCATACCCATAAAATATCAATAAGTTACTTACTTGTTTCAGCTTTTATTTCTAGCAATACAAATAACTCACAGACAACCATCAAAAGCAACTCAATGATCGATGATGAACAAACCAAGCAGAAAATTCTTCAGATGCTTAAAAACTACCGTAACTATTCCTAATGTTTTCTTTTCAAAACATAAAATATGTGGATTCTTTGTATGTCATACATTTGTCACCACTAGCAGTTCATGTGTCACCATACATACAAGTCATTTGTCCCAATTATAGGATGCCACGTATGACACCATAATTGGCCAATAAATCAATAGTTTTTTAAATTTCACTAAAAATACCAGAATATCCTAAAAAATACCAAAATTACCAAAACACATTTTAATCATATTTACTAACTCAATTATACCCAGAAATGTCAAAGAATGCATGTAAAATCATATGAATGTGCACAAATGTGTGTGTCACAATTAATTTATGCATGATGTGCATTTTCCTAATTTCTTAGAAATTTCTCAAAATTTACAATTCTAGCTTTAACATGAGTGATGGGATGTTACAACTCTCCTCTTCTAACAAAAATTTCATCCTCGAAATTCTTACCTGAAGGACCAAATAGGTAGGGGTACTGATTCCTTATGTGCTCCTCCATTTCTCACGTAGTTTCTTCACTCGAATGATTCTTCCAAAGGACTTTTACCATTGGGATCACTCGGTTCCTCAGTTGCTTATTCTGATAGCCAATTATCTTCATAGGTTCCTCAACATAACTCATATTACTAGAGACTTCAATCTCCTGAGTCTGTATCACATGAGCTGGATCCGACCGATATTGCCTAAGCATACTCACATGGAACACATCATGTATCTGAGCCATTTTCGAAGGTAAGGCTAACTTATAAGCCAATGGTCCAATTCTTTCAATTATCTTATATGGACCAATATATCTCAGACTTAACTTCCCCTTCTTGCCAAATCTCAGTACACCTCGCCAAGGTGATACTCTCAGAAATACTTAGTCACCAACCTGATACTTTATATCTCGCCTGTGTTGATCCATATAGCTTTTCTGGCACAACATAGCTTTTCTGCCTATCTTGTGCCATTTTAATTCTGTTACGGATCAATTTCACCTTATCAACTGTTTCTTGAATCAACTTTGGGCCTTCGATAATTCGTAGACCCTCTTCATCTCAATATAAAGGCGAACGACACTTCCTGTCGTACAACACCTCGTATGAAGCTAGACCAATACTGTTGTGATACTGATTATTGTAGGCGAATTCAATCAAAGTTATATATTTATCCCATACTCCCTGAAACTCCAGAACACAAGCTCTGAGCATATCCTCGACAGTCTTGATCGTTCTCTCACTCTGACCATCAGTCTGAGGATGAAAGGCTGTATTGAAGTTCAGCTTGGTACCCAAGGCTTTCTGTAGACTACCCCAAAATCTTGAGGTAAATCTAGGATCACTATCCGATACTATGGACACTGGAACCTCATGTAACCTCACAACTTCATCCACATATCACCAAGCCAACTGATCTAATGAATAATTCTCCCTCACTGGTAAGAAATGAGCCGATTTGGTTAGTCTATCCACAATGACCCAAATGGCATCATGTTGCCTCGGAGTCCTAGGCAAATCTATAATGAAATCCATCATGATTCTTTCCCATTTCCACTCTGGAATAAGAAATGAATGTAATTTCCCTACCGGAGCTTGATGCTCAGCCTTGACCTGCTGACAAATTATGCACTTAGAAACGAATTCTGCTACTTGATTTTTCATACCAGGTCACCAGTAATGTTGTTTCAGCGTGTTATACATCTTGGTAGTACCAAGATGCATAGCATAAGCTGCTAAATGTGCTTCCTCTAAAATATCTTTCCTCATATTGTCAACATTTGGCACACATAATCTTTGTTTTAACCTCAAGGTATCATCTCTCACTTCAAACTCAGAATCTGGATTCACTTTCAACTTCTCAATTAACTTCACTAAATCTAGATCTCTGCTCTGAACCTCTTTGATTCTTTCTACCAAAACAGTTCTCAACTTTAAGGTAGCTATCAATGTATCATTTTTCTCCAAATTTAATTCAATATTCAATTCTCTCAACTGAACTAGGTTCGGTAACCTCGATAACTATACTTGTGCCACAATGTTGTATGATTTCCTACTCAATGCATCAGCTACAACGTTAGCTTTGCCAGGATGATACTCAATGGTACAATCATAATCTTTTAACAATTCAATCCATCTTCTCTATCTCATATTCAACTCTTTCTGGCTCAACAGATATTTCAAACTTTTGTGATCAGTGAACACCTGAAAAGTTTCTCCGTACAGATTGTGTCTCCAAATTTTCAAAGCAAATACTACTGCAACAAGTTCCAGATCATGAACTGGATAATTAAATTCATGGGGCCTCAATTGTCTCGATGCATATGCTATTACTTTATCATTCTGCATTAGCAAACATCCTAAACCTTGATGCGACGCATCACTGTATACAACATAACCTCCAGAACCCGATGGGATAGCTAACACATGTGTTGAAGTTAACCGATGCTTTAGCTCCTTAAAATACCTCTGACAATCATCACTCCATCTAAAAGGCACATTCTTTCTCAGAAATTTTGTCAAAGTGGCTGAAATCAGTGAAAACCTCTCGACAAACTTTCTGTAATACCTGACTAATCCAAGGAAACTCCGAATCTTAGACACATTCTTCAGAGCCTCCCACTTTATTCTGCTTCTATTTTCTTTGGGTCCATCTGAATGCCCCGTCCAGACATGATGTGACCCAAAAATACTACTCGATCAAGCCAAAATTCACATTTACTGAACTTGACATATAACTTTTTCTCCCTCATTGTTTGAAGAACCAATCTCAGATGTGCCACATGGTCTTCTCTACACCTCGAGTAAACCAAAATGTCATCAATTAAAACAATTACAAATTGATTTAAATAAGGTTGAAATACCTTATTCATCAATGCCATAAAAGTTACCGGAGCATTAGTCAATCCAAATGACATTACCAAAAACTTGAAATGCCCACATCTGGTTCTAAATGCACTCTTGGAAACATCTACCTCATCTATGCTTAGCTAATAATATATTGATCTCAAGTCTAACTTTGTGAATACCTAAGCTCCCTGTAACTGGTCAAACAAATCATCAATCCTCGACAGTGGATATTTATTCTTAAACGTTATCTGATTCAACTGCCGGTAATCAATGCACAATCTCAGAGTACCATCCTTCTTCTTTACAAACAATATCGGAGCTCCCCAAGGTGACACACTAGGCCTAATGAAACCCTTATCTAACAACTCCTGTAACTGAGTTTTCAGTTCCTTCAGTTCAACAGACGCCATCCTATACGGAGGAATTGATATAGGAGCGGCACCTGGGACAATATCAATAGTGAACTTTATCTCCCTATCTGGGGGTAATCCTAGTAGTTCAGCCAGAAACACATCCAGAAATTTCCTAACAACTGGAATGTCCTGAATGGTTTGTTCATTCTGAGTATCTACCACGTGGATCAGATAAGCCTCACATCCACCTCGGATCAATCTCAAAGCACTCAAAAATGAAATTAGTCAGGCTAGCATTGCTTGACTAACGCCTCGAAATACCACTATTGGTTGATTAGGAGATTCAAGCACTACCTCCTTAGTATAACAATTCATTGCTGCCTTATGAGCAGTGAGCCAGTCCATGCCTAAGATGAGGTCTATCTCTCAGTTGCAAAATGATCAAATTAGCTTCTAGTTCTGCCTGATCAATTCGAACTATACACTTTTTACATACCTTATCGATGATTGTTGTACTACCCACTGGAGTGCTCACTACCAACCCACATTTCATTATCTCTCGCTCACAATGCAATCTAGATGCCAGATGCAGGGTGATGAATGAATGGGTAGATCCTGGATCTACCAGTGCATATGCCTCAAAATTAAAAACATTCAACTTACCTGCTACCAC
>JANITW010000004.1:47550470-47563465 GCA_027564335.1 Erythroxylum williamsii | reverse complement strand
GTGCAAGTCGACTTATGTTGGCTTCAACGGTAACATCCATCCAAATCTTCTATAATCCTCTTTATTAATGTCTCTTTTACTAATAAGGGAACTTCCATCTTGATTCTTCATTGATTAGTCACTTGATTTGCACAAGTCTTTCATTGAATAATACCTGAAATAATTTCTTGACTAATTCTAGATATTTTATTATTATCAAAACATAAAGGGATTTAATTTTTCAACCACCATTGGTCCAACAAACACAATTATTCATGAACATGAAATATCTCCCACTTCATGAACCAAATTCACATATCAAACATATAGCAATTTCTCAAATCATTTAAAGCAACAATGCAACAATTATGAAGCAATTTGAAATCATTTTATTCTCTTGCTTTTAAAGGAAACATTTATGGCTCATTAATTCTATTATAAACATGAAACCCATCTTGAATTTCCTTGCTTAAGAAACTGGCTTAAGGATGTCCTTCCTCTTGCTTCTTTTGCCTTCTTTGATTTCCTTTATCAATGAAAAAATTTCCCATTCAATAGGTATACAATTTGAGGACTTATATATAGCATAACCACTAAGATAAATCTTAAATACTCAAACTTTTTCAAAAGTCCTAACCTTCGAGTCAATTTTCCATGATCATTTAGATAAGTTAAATGATGAAATTTGGTAATACTTTGTTCTACAAAAATGTTCTCCATTGTCTTAAGTTTCTATTTATACCAAAATCATTCAATTTGGTTTAGCACTCTAAAAGTTATACCCCAAACATTTTTTGGCTGTTCTTATTCTAAAATAACATTCTATGTTCAACTTCCATTCAAAACTTGAAATCTTTACAGACTAAATTAGAACTCCATTTCATTAGAAAAATTGTATCTCTATTTCTCTAGTTTACATCAAATAAAAAATTATCTCATTTGGACCACTACAAAAAAAGTTATCATCAAAATACCCAAGCATATTCTGTGTTGAAAAGTTCGTCGCGGTGAACTTTTTCAGAGAGGAAAAGTTTGCGTGAAAATTGACGTCGCCGTGGCCAACTTGTCCAAAAACATGCTCCGAGAACATGTTTTGCTCCATTTTTAACCTTTTAATCTCCCCTCTTTAATACATAACCCATCTTAAACCTAAACCATCTCTTCTACTTCATTATCAACTTCATTTAAACCCAGTATCATTCGCAACTAATTCATAATCTACTTTTGATCATTAACCAAACACTAACACATTTACAAAACCATCATCAACAACTTCCAACACATATTCAACTTCATTTTCACTTCTAACCATCATTAAATATGCTTGATTCAACAAATCAAAAAGAAGGGTGCTTATACTTACTTGTTTATCCAAAGCTTCTTTAATCACCATGAAAACCTAGCTTAGAAATCCCTAAAAATAAAAAAAATGATTCTTTAGTTCTTTCTTTCTTCCCACACAAACCCTACACAAATCCATTTCTCTAAACCCTTTTCTAACAAAGCAAGAAGGAAAGATGATCACCTTAACAAATCCTCTTACTTCTTCTTCCTTCCAAGTTTTCTTCCTCTCCCTTTCTTTCTTATTTTCGTTTCTTTCTTCTCTCAAATGCAAGACATATCTTCTTCTTCTTCTTTTTATACTCTTAATGAATGTTAAATGTCCATTTTGCCCTTCTTTTCATGCCTTATGTCTTATACCCTTAAGTGAATTTCCAATAATGCCCTTCATTCATTCTTATAATATTAATACTTCAATTCCATCAATCCATGCAATAAAACCCTACTAACCTTGACATAATAGTTAACTTAAAAAATTTAATCTATCAAAACCTCAAAATTCTTTTAAATCATGTTTAACTAAAAAAAAAATTCCGGGGGCCAACAGTATCGGTACAAAGTTAGTCCCATATCGACTTTTACACGTTAGACATCTTTAGCGATTTACTATGTGTGGTAGCATTCAATAGATAGGAGCCTTATGAATTACGTCATCAGATATTCAATGCTACAATGTTTTTATTAATCATCTATCAATGTTGTTGCCTTTAATCAGTTATAATTGATCATCTAATGATCAATTTAGTGTTATTGCTTTTTCAGGAATTAAGTCTTATTATTCTCATAAGAGTGACATAACATGCTATGTTTTGTGGCTTGCTTTTTATAGTGTGGAGATCGAAAGAAGAAATACAAAGCAAAGAAGAAAAAAGTGCTTATGTGTAATAGTTTTATAATGTCTGTAATCGTAATCCTTCTCTATAAATTTATGTTTTTGAAATTCTATAAAAATTTATGTTTGTTTATATTTATCATTTTCTATTATTATTTACTACTTAAATTTTCTCTTAAACCCTTTTGGTATTTACAAATTCTTTGCTTAATATGCGATATGTACATGTGAGTAGATGATGGGGGTTTGATACAGGGTCAGAGCAATAAGCAAATCAAAGTTTGGATTTAATTTATATATGTTTCTAAAATGCTAATAAAATTTTATGATTGTTTATATTTATCATTTTCTAGTATTATTTACTACTGAATTTTTCTTAAACCCTTTTGGTATTTACAAATTCTTTGCTTAACGTGCGATATTTACATGTGAGTAGACGATGGGCGTTTGATAGAGGGTCAAAGCAATAACCAAATCAGAGTTTGGATTTGATTTACGTACATGCATCATAACAGATTACGATGATAGTAACCTGAAAATCAATATTCTAATATATAAACAAACAGTAATTTAAAAGAAAAATAGGTAATAAATTTTTTAATCATAGTAAATATGCAATTTTAAAAAGAAACCTTTGCACTAATATTTTTTTATTTTAACGTACACTCATGTTTCTGAAATACTATTTAAAACTTGTCAAATTTAGTGAACAGAAAAGTAGCATTATTTTTTATAATAGCCTTGCTCATTTGGAACTCTCTCCTATCATTCCACTAAATCCTAATTTGCAACCATTTTGTTTTATCCTTAACTCTCTCTTTTATTTTCTTTTTCATGTTTAAGAAGGTGTTTAAGAAGGTTTTCTCTATATTTTTATTCTTCTCCAAATCTTCTTAAGATGCTTTCGTAATCATGCATTAAAACTTGATTTTTTTTAATATTTACAATTTTATATTTATCTTTTTCTAATATTATTTAATTATTTAATAGTTCTTTTGTTACTAAAAGAACTATAATTTTCTTAAATTATTATATATAAACAAATAGTAATTTAATAAATTTTTTATAATATAATATTTTAAACAAAAATAAATTACAATTTTATATAATTTTTGAATAATATTCACAAATTAATTTTATTACTCATTTTAAATTAAGAGATCAAATAATTTTAAATTAAGTAATTAATAAAAATATTACAATGATAAAAAGTATTTATATATTTATTTTATTGAAATAGTCTAATTCAAGTTAGTAAAACTAATTAAGTAGTGAAATCAATTACAAATTGATTAACTAGCATATAATGTTTTTCATCTTATATGATTAGATGGTACCATCCCAAAAAGGAAACAAAGGAGCAAGTCAAGAGAGAATGATATAGGTAGGATTCGTTGGCCAAAAGAAACTCTTCTTATCTTTTGTAACATTTGTAACCAACAAATTGAAAGTAGTAAGGAAAAACACGGTAGAGTTATTGGTCAAAGTTTACCATGGAAGAGGGTAGAGGAAGAGGCTCACAAAGCAACCAACTTACCATAGGATAAAACAAAGCTTAAAAATAAGTTTGATTGGATGAGAACTAGATGGAGTCTTTGGAAACAGTTGAAAGGGAAAGAAATGGGATTAGGATGGGATTATGACAAAGGAACAATTGTTGCTAGTGAGGAGTGGTAGACTTTGAAAATTAAGGTTATCCATTTTTCCCCAATTCAAGTTATTTTCCCTTACTCTAATGCTAAATAGTTAGTTAAATATAAGTTATTTAATTTTTTATAGGAGAACATCAATTTAAAAACATTTAAAGAGGAAGGACTTGAACATGAGCTTGAATATAAGTTAGATTAACTTTTCGGATGTTTGGCCCGAGGAGAGACTACATTTTGTCTTATGGTTGACCCTCCACAAGGACAACGAGAAGTTGAGGAAGTATATGTTCCTTATGCACCTAATAGTTATAATGCTCATCATCAATTGTTATAATGCTCATCATCAATTGTTAGGCTATCATGATCAGGAGAATATAGATGAGACTACTGGTCTAAACAATTGGGAAGAAGTGTGGAGAGAACCTACCTCGACTCCTCAAGCTACACATGATGAAGGGAGTGAGAGGAGAAGATGCAAAAGGGTTTTGTAGAGTGATAGTTCATAAAGAAATAAGAGTGCAAGAATTGATTCCGTTAAAAGGGTACGAAGATCTGCAACAATATATGAGAGGCTTAATGATGTGATGCAATTGATTCAAGAGAGACAGAGTGCAACAATGGAAATGAATAGATCCGTTACGAAAATTTTGGACATGATGAATATTGGTGCATCATAAAGTACTAGTACTGGTGCATCACATCATGATGTTACAAATGCTTTGGAAAAAATATGTAATGTGCCTGGTTTAGAAACTAGTACTCCTGAATTTTTCTTTGCTTGCATGTGACCAAAGTTCCGCAAAGAAGGTCCATTTTTTTGGGTTTACCAAATGATACAAAGAGAGTTGAATATATAAAGTTTAGCATGAGTATGACAAATATAAAAAACATTAAACATAGTTTCTATCTATCCATTACTATGTTTAGTTTATTATTTTATTATTTGCACACTTATGTTGACATGGTGTATTTTAAGACATTATGACTTTGGTTAGCTTATTTTATTATATTATGTTATCTTGTTGATAATCTACAATTTTATTACGTGCTAATTATTTATTTCTTTATATTTAGACATATAACTGTTTTGTTTATTTATAGTATAATTTTACTTATTAATCTGTAGGTATGGATGATAATGTTACACAAATTATACAATTTCTGCCAATGAAGCAATTTTTAGACAATGAGATTCTTATGTAGTGGGTTACATGAGTATGTATTTTTTAACCTCATATATAAGGAACCATGCATGATTTCTTGTCAAACAAGAGAACTATGGATGAATGAATTATTGAATGGTCATGAAAAAAGGTGTTTTAATACATTTAGAATGAATCAAAATACATTTCATCAATTATGTATGGTTTTGGAAAATAATTATGGTTTGAGACCTTCGGATAAGATGTCTATTTTGGAGAAAGTTGGTTTATTTATGTATGTTCTAAGTAAAGGTTCCTCTAAGATAGACACCCAAGAGCATTTTCAACATTATGGTGAAACTATGAGTAGAGTTTTTAAAGAAGTTTTGACTGCTATGGATGAATTTTGAAGGTATATACTCGTACCTAAAGATCCCAAATTTAAGGACATTCTACCACAAATTACCAATGATGTTAGATATATGCCATATTTTAAGGTAATTGAATATGTTCTTCCTTCCCCTTCATTATATTTTCTGATAAAACAATATTTTCCAATGGAAAATATTGTTTTATCATCTTATGATTATTGTTTTATATTAAGATTGCATTGGAGCTATTGATGGTACATATATAGCAGTAGCTATTACAGAGGAGGATCAAATGAGATTTAGAGGACGGAAAGGAATAACAATAAAAAATGTATTGGCATCATGAGACTTTAACTTACTATTTACATAGGTTTTAGCAGGTTGGGAGGGATCAGCACATGATTCTTATATTTTCCTTGATACAATTGGTAATCTGAGACTTAAATTTTCAAAAACACCGATAGGTAAATTTAAGATTTGTAGGATTTACTATTCATGATTTAGACTTTTTATGATATCATTTATACTAATTATATTGCTTCTATGGAAAGTCAGGTAAATATTACTTGGTTGACAAAGGCTATTCAGAATGAGAAGGATATTTGGCACCTTACCCAAAGACAAGATAGCATCAATCATAGTTTCATGGTGTAAATCTAAGAGGATCTCGAGAGGTTTTTAATCAAGTTCATTCATCATTGAGAAGTTGTATTGAGAGGACTTTTGGTGTTCTTAAGGCTCGATGGAAGATATTAGAGAAAATGCCTAAGTATTCATTAATGGATCAAAATAGAATAATTTGTGCAGCTTTTTGCATTGCATAACTATATTAGAAGAAGTATCATTGGTGAACCAGCTTTTAGCATCATCGATCAAGATCCTAAATTTATACCTCCAGATGTATTTCAAGATGTTGAAATTAATTCTACATAAGAAGACATTGAAAAATAGAAAACTTGGGAGATGACAACTAAACCAAATTGAATGATCTTGGTGTCATTAGAAACTTAAGAGATAGGAGAACAATTTTATAGAAGAAAGTATTACCAAATTCCTTCATTTTTATTGTCAGATTGATCATATACGGTAGACCCAAAGGTTTGTTTCAGGAAAAATCTACATTTAACCAAATGAGTTATGAATTGTAATTCTAATGGTTTTATTGAGGTATAAACCATAAGTATAAATGATACTTATGTGATTTTGGAAATATGAATGTTTACATGATGAGAATAATAGAGCGATACCTGGGATTATCATGAACATGAATTGTGTATATTTCATATACTTAAATGTGCATTAATGAAGGTTTATGAAATTGTGCAAAATTGTGAGATGTATATGTATTGTTTATAGAGGAGCAATTGGAAATCAACATCTAAAAGTTGTTGGAACTTCCAGGCATTAGCTTCAGGAGCAACCTGTGAGTAACCTAGATGATTTCACTCAATTAATTGTTTGCTTTAAAATATGTTTTGAATGATGATATGAATGTGATTTGATTATGTTGATGTCAGACAATGAAGGTCTGAGACTTGATGTATGAATGTGATATTAAAGTGCTATTTGTATATGAATGTGACGAAATAAGTGCTTCTTAACATGATTGTTTGAATATGAGAGATGCATTCCATAAATGAATGCATGATTAGATAATAAGAGTTGTGACCTGAGTAGCCACTGAAAATGAGTGCCTAAAGGTCTGGTCTCATTGAGGCGCCAAGTCTTGTCATAAGTGCGCCTCCTCTTCGGCTTCAAATGACGAAGAATAGCCCAACATAATGGTCTTCAATTCCCAAGTGAATCTAGTCCAAGGATTTGAGACAAGTGGATCAATTTGGGCTGTGATCCAACTAGCTCTCCTCCAATAGGCTCGCTTAGCTCCATCCTCTCCATAAGTTGGCCCACATGTGCATATAAGGCCTCCTTAAGCCTCTTGGCGTTAGCTCTGGTCATAACCCCAGCTAGCATAACTAGCTCTCTCCCTTGGGCTCCCTCTGATATGCCGCCATCATGGTGATCCATGGCCCAGCTCACTTCATATGGATTTTAGCATTTGAAAGAGTTGTATGTGGATGAGGTTGATTTAACTAATGTATATCAAGCTTGTGAACATGTTGCATTTGATAAGTTTTATAGACATGAAGGATATCTTTTTAGGGGTAAACAAATTTGCATTCCTACATGTTCTATCAGAGAGTTGCTTGTTAAAGAATCATATAGTGGAGGGTTAAAGGGGCATTTTGGTGTGCAAAAGACCTTATATATCCTTAGAGAACATTTTTATAGGCCAAATGCATGTAAATAAGCGAAGTCTAGGTCTATGTCTCATGGTTTGTATACAACTTTACCTATACCTAGTGAACCTTGGGTTGATATATCTATGAACTTTGTATTGAGTTACCTAGGACTAGGAAAGGTAGAGATAACATATTTTTTTTTGTTGTGGATAGATTTAGTACGTAAAATGGCACATTTCATTATTTATCAGAAAATAGATGATGTAACAAACGTTGCTAATCTTTTCTTTAGGGAAGTGGTTCAACTTCATGGTGTGCCAAGAATCATTATTTTAGATAGAGATGTTAAGTTTCTAAGTCACTCTTGGAGAGTTTTGTGGGGAGAGTCAAACTTAGGAAGTAAGTATGAATAATTCATAAGACAACTTAGATCTTTCATTAAATTAAAGAATAAATCCAATCAAATTGTTATAAGGTTGATCCCATCTAAATCTATCTCAATTTAGTTTATAATAAGGTCAAGAAAACCAATAACAATAAAAAAAGAACATATAAGAAGATAACTCAATCAATAAAGAACATAAAAAGAAAACTTATTCTTATGGATCTTAAAATATTGAAGTTCTTTCATTGTGTTTGATATCTATAACCTCAAAATTTCTGGTTGCCTTCAAATTATTTCGTTTATTCCCCTTAAAATCTAATGTAAAGTCCTTTTTATTTCTAGATTTGGCTCAAGTAATGGTTTAGAATTACTCTTAGACATAAACTAAAGTATATAATTATTAAAATTTGACAAATAAATACAAGATTAAGAAAGAAAGTTCTAAAATAAAAATTGCAAAAAGAAAAGAAATTTTATTTGATTAATAAATATTAATTGTTCCTATATCTTAGTCTAGCAATGGTACCAAAAACTTGATTGTATACTTTTTGGAACAATAGTAAATATCAACTAGATAAGTGCACCTATTGTTCTTATAGTATTCTTCCCATTAGTTCTATGAATTTTTGTAATAACTATACTTTTATTATCCAATATAATAAAATGATCAATTGAATTAAAAGGAATATGAGTATCGCTTCTCTTAAATGTTTGAAATGTTATACTTTTATTATTCGTTTATTTGTTTATTTTAATCTTTTTCTGTATTAAATTACTTATATTATTTCTAATGTTGTTATTTTTGAAATTTTTCATAAAAATGTTTATTTGCGTCAAAAGAATTTATGAGCATTTAAGAAGGGTTGATTCTCTCATTTCTTCCATATCCTAAATTGAACCTCAAGAAACAGGAAAACAAACCGAAGTTTCAAAGAACTAAAAAATGCTATTTCACTTGCATACAAGTTTCACCAATTCATTATAAACAATAAAGATACAAGTTGAATAAATAAATCACACTTCCAAACACACAATACTTCTTTTTTGTAGATTGTATTTATACACACACACACACACACACACACACACAAATACAATCTGCATTGGATATTTATATATAGATTGCACTAATGCCAGTGGCATTGGTTCTAGTTATTAGTATACAGAAGAAACAATTTCAACAAACACCGTACTAATACTATAGCCCACTATGTCAAAAGCTCAATTTGATTTCATATGAAACTTCACGAGTCAAGATCAAGTCCTGTCCTTTCGAATTTCAATCTTCTTAATTAATCAATGTGCTCAGCCATATATAGAGTGAGATAGTTCTTCCAATCTCCTATAACTCCGACCCTGAAACATGTGTTGTTGGGCACATATGGATATACGGACTCACCATTTTTATTAACATCCAAGTTTTTGAGCCTCTCCAAGCTACACCTCCATAACACCTTATCAACTTCGCCTTCATTATTGAAAGGTTTTGGTAGGAAAGAAGCTAGCTTTCCTCATATCTAAGGAACAGTATCTTGTTAGGACTTTTTATGCTTTCTTTCCAGTACTATAAAACATGTTCATAAAAAGGCCCAAAAAAGTGAACCCTACAGCAAAAGCTATCCAATGCTTTCTCCATCTGATACGTAGGCCAAAAAGGGTCGAAGGATCTAGTTATAGTGCCACATTGAAACTGTTGCATTTTCTGTAACGGCCACAACATCCACTTGAGGAGTGTTCAAGATTTATCAAGTCCTCTCACAAATTGATCATCTAAGTGTTCAAGATTTAAGGTGTGATATTTATGGTGACTCTAGTAGCCACTGAGGAGACGGTGTTCGTGAGATTGGGAACACGTTGGCAGAAGGAAACATAAAGATTAATTCGCTTCTGCATCAAGGTTAGTGATCCAACCTGAATTAATTCTACATTGGTATCAGAGCGAGGGTATGTTTTAGTTTTTGCCTCGTTTTTTATTAACAATTAGTTTGTTATTATGCTATTAACAATTGGTTTGTTAATTGAATTGCAATTATGTTATTAATTGAATTGCAATTATGTTATTAAGTATATGATCCATTAAAAAACATATATGATCATTTTCTGATATAATCGCATGATTAGTTTATGCAGTCAGATTATTTACATTCAAAGACCTATTCAAACATACCTCACTCCATCTGAAGCACTTCTCCACCGACTATGAGGAGTGTTGGCCACATAAATGACACCGTCAGTCATTTATTCGGCTGATCTATGTGATGTTGCAGAGATCGCCATAAAAACATCCACTCATGGCCGCACGTGTGAGTCACGCGCCACTTGTTGAGTGGTGTTGATGGAGTGGTGGACATCGTTAACCTCTTTTTCCACCCATTTGTGCAAAGGTGGTGTGAAATAAAAAAGCTTGTGACGAATCCTGTGTGGAGTCATGCCTTTTAGCGTCGAGGTTGGTGGTTAGGCATCGGACTATCTTTGTCCTTGACTCCCAACGGTAGTGCAAATAGGTAGGGTGCAGCACAAACAAGGGTGGGTGTTATTTTTTTCTCTGTTTTGTTTTTTGTTTGACAGAACCCATAACATCGGTTTAAGAGAAGATAAAACATTGTTAAAAGGAATGCTGCACAGGAAGACAAAACGTTTGTTTCTTTAAAGACAAGACATAGAGATAGGTTTATGACAGTACACGTTTTTTCTTAAAGTTTGAAGAGGGTCATGTCAGGGGTGCTTTATATATATATATATATATATATATGTATATATATATATATATGGCATAAAAGGTTAATTTTAAGTTTAGTAAATTTGTTTTTGCTAAATTAATTTGATGTGAAATATTTTTAAATGATATGTCCATTTATTTATTTATTTATTTTTCTCTTCAAATTATGTAATTTTTTTTACATTTATTTAATTCATTAATGATATGTGAATGTGTTTTACATAAAATGAATTATTATTAGTTATATACATTTGTTTTATGTAAAATAAAAAATGCTAATATGTTTTTCATAAGAATCGGTTATGATAATTGGTTTAACATACGATGTGTGTGTGTGTGTGCGTATATATATATATCTTTTGGAATATGTTTCATGTGAGTAATTATAAATTGTAAAAAATTTCTAATTTATGTCATAAGTGATGATTATGAGCTTAGTGAAATTTTCGATCTTATGATATAGATGATGATATTTTTTGATAATTTAGTTATTTGTATATGTGCTCTAATGTCCTTATTTTTTATATATACTTCAAGATATGGCAACGAAAAGTATGGTTAGTGATTTATCTACCACCGAGAAGTTGAATGGCACTAATTATGACATCTGGCATAGGAAGATTTAGTATCTTCTTAATGACCACGAGGTTTTGGAAACCTTGACCAATGAGATGACTGAGCCTAAAGAGACTAAAGATATTGATAATGAACAATATTAAATAAATATAATCGCATACAAGATGGGATTGTAAGGCACGCTATACTATGTTGTATTACATGTATGATGATCTCATTGGAGAGTTTGAGTCCTACAAAACTACTAAAGAAATGTGGGAAAAGCTCAAGATCACGTGCGGTTAGACATCCGCTACAAGGCTTCATACCTTGCACTTAAATTGGATGCAATATGAGATTGACTCAAGCAGTACTATAGTCGAGCATCTCCCCACTTTGAGTGTGATCGCTCGGGATCTAAAAGTTGGTGGGCATAAGATTTCTGAAGAAGAGCAGGTTCTTAATGTGATTCGTTCCATTCTAAGCAAACATGTTCATTAGGCTAATTTTAAGCTATTGATGACTCATAGTGAGAATATAAAAACCCTCTCAGAAATTTCAAGACACCTCGAAATGGAAGAAGAATGTTTGAAGGTTCTTGGTCACTCCAATGTTGCTCTTATTGCCAAAGTGGTAAAGCCTAAAGGTAATAAGAACAATTGAGGTAAGCAGCCTAAGAAAGGTAAACGCCCTTCTCAAACTTCTGGACCAAAAGGTAGTGTGGCCAAGCAGCAAAAGGCCAAGGGTCATGAAGAGAATAAAGTAGCATGACTAAAGTGTTACAACTGTGGAAACAAAGGTCACTATGCTCGGGATTATCCTGAGCCGAAAAGGTACCTACTTTCACTGATTCAATCAAACTATACGTTTGTTCCCATGCATTAGTTGCTAACTCCTTTCTAAATTGGATTGTAGATTCAGGAGCAATCAAACACGTAGTTCGAGATTGAGTTGGTTATGTGGACTTTCATCGATATCTGGTAGGTTCACTGTTAGCCCCAAATTTTTTTTTAAAGTTAAGCATGATCAGATTATTTAAGTAAGTTAACTTAGCATAAATTGAATAGAGATTAATTGATATATGATAGCATTAATGAGTTAGGTGAAGAGTAAATGAGATTAAATGAGTTAGTTGGACTTAAATGAATTAAGAAAGAAGAGAATGATATGGGCTTGAAAGAGATTTAGTGGGCCTAAGTAAGTTGTAGGATAAAGAGGAAATAAGAAGGAAGGAGGAAGAAAGAAAGAGGAGGAAATGATTTGGACTTGGGCTTGGGCTTAAGTTATTAAGTAGTAGTATAAAAGAAGAGAAGAAAAATGAGTTAGTAGGAATTAAAGAGGAAGAAACGAAATTCAAAGGAGGAGAGGGAGTGAAGTTGTCGTGGAAGGTAGAAAAGAAGGAGAAAAGAAGAGCTTGGCTTAGGGCTTGGATTTTCAAGAGATCAAGAAGGATTTTGAAGAAAGTTCAAGGATTAAAAGTGTGGGAAATCACTAGAGCTTCACTTTGAACCAAGAAACCACTTGGTTGGTTAAGGATTTAAGGTAAGTTCTTGATTTAAGGTTAAGATTTTGTTTGGGTTTTTGGTTAGAAAGATGAAGAATAAGATGGGTTTAGTGATCCTCTTATCAATTTCATGATTTAGGTTTTTAGGTTTTTCAATTTCTAAATCCTATGTTGATTTGGGAATTTTGCTTGTTATTATGAAGAGGGACAAGGAAGAAGAGAAGAGCAAGAGGGAGAGTACTCCTAATCAAGTCTAAATCAAGTCTAAAAGGTGGGTT
>JANITW010000004.1:47530073-47541572 GCA_027564335.1 Erythroxylum williamsii | reverse complement strand
AAATAAAAAACATTATTTTTAATTAATTAATATATACTTTATATTAAATTAATATTATTTAGAAAAATATATTTAATATTATTGGAACAACAAATTAATAACATATACAAATATCAACTAATTAAAATTTCTCATTTAACCTCCGATCATTTCAATTCTCATATCGTTCCCACAAATGTTAAATCGATACATTACGAAGTTCATAATGAATTTCTTTATCTCTAATTTGCCTATGTCTAACAAGGAATTCTTGAAATTTTTTTGTTGAGTTTTAATTTTTAAAATCAATGGTATAGTTTAAATTTATGTACTTTTTATTTCAAATTTATTTTTTATTCTTAACATATTTTATTAATGAATTTATAACACTTATAAATAAGAATTATAAATAAATATTAAAAATAAAATTAATATTATATTCAATATTAGTCTCGTTTTAAATGTCTCAATGAAATCTTTGTAATGATATATTTTGTGTAAAGTAATATATATTTTAAATTTAATTACTTAGTAAATTATGTAAATAAATCAATTTGTGAAAAGGACATAAAAGGAATATATTAAAAAAGAAATGGACAAAGTTATCTTTTTACAACTTTTAATGCATGAATAGTAATACATCAAATTTGGTGTGTTACTATTAATTACACCATTTTGGTGTAGAGATTTGGTGTCTTCTTTGGAGTAGATTTATTGCACCAAAACACCTTGGTTGGAGATGGCCTCAGATATATTCCCCAGAGTGATGTTGGTATCAGGGGTATTCATGGTAGGGTAACCCGATCTATTCATAAATAACATGAACTTGAACCTGAACCTGAATGTCAAGTTCGACAATTTCACAAATCTGAACCTGAACCTGAACCTGAACCTGAACCTGAACCTAAAAAATCTATAGGATCGATTAATCTATTTTTAGGTTCGATTTTCAAGATAACCAGAACCTATTCATATCAATATATATGACAAAAAATATAAAAATAATTAGTAAAAATAGATACAAATTATTCATAAAAGTATGCATATAAAATTTATTAAAGATTAATTCAATATGTTAAATCCAAACAAAGTAAAAATAAGCAAACAATATCTTAGAAAAGATAGATACTACACAACAAAAAGGATAAATTATTAAACAATTATTATTTTAGTCAATGATTTTTTTCTATTAACAGTTTAAAACTTCGATCAATAGCTTTGACACATATTAATTACTACTTGAAGTAGAAGTATTAAGTGTTATGTATTAGTTGTTACTTATAATAGCAATGTTCAAGATTAATGTTTAATATGATAGAATTAAAGTAGTTTTTTTCTTTCCTTTTTTTGTTAATTCAAGAATTAATATAGTAAATGCTAGTGAATTTGTTATTATTAATATCCTTTTAAATTATATCTAAATATATAATAGGTTTTTTTTGGTGTTTCATATTAAGGTTTAAACCTGAATCTATAAATCAAGTTCGGTTCGGTTAATCTACTATAAGTTTGGTTAACCTAGAATCGTAAGTTAGAAACTTGAACTTGAACTATGAACTTGATTTTCAGGTTCGGTTCAAACCGAACCTAAACTCAGGTTCAGTTAATCTTGTTTACAAGTTCAATTTATGCGGTTCAGGTCTGATTCACAAGTTTGTAGATTTTCTTAAACACCTCTAGTTGGTACTCATATAGCTCCATCTCCGTACTCCTTATAAGAGGGTGTTCTAGAAAGGTGCATTAATGGGATGGTTCGTGCCTAAAATAATTAGTAGTGTCAACCATCGACTAAGTTTTTAAAAATCTATAAATAACTAATTTAAGCAAAGCTTCATTTATCATAAATTTGTATCTTTGTATCAATTATAAATAATATAAAAGTTAGCAATTTTATTGAAATACTGTATGTATCTTCTCTTCTCATTATTTCTATTCTACTGAATTGGTTTAATGAATTTCGTGATTTTATTTTACCTTAATGCGAAACATCTTAAATATGGTGGATTTGTATCGCGAGAGTTAAACCACCCTAATTAGACTTTGGCACATGCTTGGAGTAAACTTGGAGTTAGTTGCAAATTTTAGTAACATAACCTATGAGAGAATCTACACCGTCAATTCCCTACCTTAAATACCCAACTTTGACCCCAAATGCAAACCCTCTCTCTCGCTCTCCTCTCCCTCCCTTGGCCGTTTCGCGTGAGCTTCCTGTGGCTCTCTGGAACCCAGCCTCAGAGAGTATCTTACGGTCTTTAATTTTTGTGTTTCTTTGTTAAATTTTGGATTTTGCTTTATGGGTTTTTAAAGTCTTTGGTTTCTGATCTTTATTTTGGTTCTGGGTCTTTCCTTTTTGGGATCTGAAGCAGTAATAACAGTCAGTGAAGATGTTTGGGAGAGCACCCAAGAAGAGTGATAACACGAAGTACTATGAGATTCTTGGGGTCTCAAAGAACGCTTCTCAGGACGATCTAAAGAAGGCTTATAGGAAAGCAGCCATCAAGAATCATCCTGACAAGGGTGGTGACCCCGAAAAGGTATATGTGTTTTTGATGGATCAGCTTGTTGAATTGGAGATTCTGTTGATCTTGGATTGAAGAGAACAAAATTTGAGATCTTGTGCCTTTTGTTTGAGTTTGTGATGATTGATTTAGTCCAATGGTAGAATATATCTGGTCCATCAATAGGTTAGTTGTAAATTGTGGTTGGATTGTACAGGTACTGGCTGCTGTGAATTTTCTAGGAGAATTTTTGTTGATCGTAATTTATGCTTGGTGTAATATAGCATGAGAGTCAAATGGTTGGTATACTGAACTGCTGGAGTGGAAGAAATTCCTACGTGCAATTCAAGATATTGCAGTGGTAATTTTGATTTTCTAATAGTGTTACTCTATGTATGACTGACCGCTTTTGGCTGCTTCAGAACTGCAGTAAGTTGATATATTCTTGGCTGCCTATTTAACTCATATTTTCGTTCTGCGTCCATAAAGAAATGAAACCTGATACTCAGTTTATCTGGCATCAGTGAATTTTGCTACTTGATTAACTGGCTCATCTTTCCCTTTCCGAATTTTATTTTCTTTTGTGTTGAATTTTGTTAACCAGTGTGTTGTGAGAGTAGCAGTCATGTTGACTGGTAAAAATTTTCCTTTGATATAGTTCAAAGAGTTAGCCCAAGCATATGAGGTTCTCAGTGACCCAGAAAAACGTGAGATATACGATCAGTATGGTGAGGATGCCCTCAAGGAAGGAATGGGTGGTGGTGGCAGCGGTCATGACCCATTTGATATTTTCCAGTCATTCTTTGGTGGCAACCCCTTTGGAGGTAAGGATTCTTAAACCCCGCTTGGCAAAGTTTTGGAGTGAATACTATTATATTGAAATGTAAATTTCTTTTGACAAGCTGGTGGTAGCAGCAGAGGCAGAAGGCAGAGAAGAGGTGAGGATGTGATCCATCCTCTAAAGGTTTCTTTGGAGGATCTGTACAATGGTACATCCAAGAAACTGTCTCTCTCACGCAATGTTATATGTTCCAAGTGCAAAGGGTAAGTATTCTGTTATTGAATAATCTTTTTTAGCTTGGTAAATTTTGTATATTTTCTGGCTAAGATGGGTTTCCTTGTGTTGAACTTCACAGTAAAGGGTCAAAGTCAGGTGCTTCAATGAAATGTTCTGGTTGCCAAGGTTCTGGAATGAAAGTCTCCATACGGCACCTTGGACCTTCTATGATCCAGCAAATGCAGCATCCTTGCAATGAATGCAAGGGTACTGGTGAAACCATTAATGACAAAGACCGATGTCCCCAGTGCAAGGGTGAAAAAGTTATTCAGGAGAAGAAAGTATTGGAGGTTATTGTTGAGAAGGGTATGCAAAATGGGCAAAGGATTACATTCCCTGGAGAAGCTGATGAAGCTGTAAGTTGGAATGCTCACAGGTCTTTTTTCTTTTAACTAAGCATTCATCAAAGACAGTTCTTGAAATTCTTGTAATTTTAGTTCATATGCTCATTGATTTTTGTTTGTCTTTTGCAGCCTGACACTGTCACAGGGGACATTGTTTTTGTCCTGCAACAAAAAGAGCACCCTAAATTTACTCGAAGGGGTGAGGACCTCTTTGTTGAACACGCACTGTCTCTTACGGAGGCACTCTGTGGTTTCCAGTTCATAATAACTCATTTGGACGGAAGGCAGCTTCTAATTAAATCTCAACCTGGGGAAGTTGTCAAGCCTGGTAAGATGCATTGAACCTCTTTGGCTCTATTCAGTTTCAAACTCAGCTGTATAAAAATTAACTTCCCCCGATATGCTTGTTATTTCTTTGTAGTTGGTTTCTTTGAAGTTTAACAGTTCAGGACAGGGATATGGATATGTTTTTGAAGTGCAGCAAGTTTTCTTCCAAATTCTTTTTCCTTTTCGTCATTTCTTTCCTTTTATTTTGTTTAAATATTTTCTTGATCTAGTTTCCTTCTTGGTTCTGAAACTTGTGCACAATCTTCTTGTGGTGTTTACCAAACCAGCGATACAGTTCAATGTCATTCCTCCAAGTATACATGCATTTAATTGGGGAGATTTAATTGCAGTTAATTTCCCCTTACTATGGCTATGATTGGTATAAATATTGCATATGTTGTTTACAGACACATTATCCATATTGCATCATTGGATGATTGTTATGTTGAACGAAAATCATGTTCCTCTAGTCGATAAGTTTTTGTCACTGATTTTTAGCTGTTCAGTTGTACCTGACTAATTTTTCTCACCAACAGATCAGTACAAGGCCATAAACGATGAGGGAATGCCCATGTATCAAAGGCCATTCATGAAGGGCAAGTTGTATATTCATTTTAGTGTTGATTTCCCAGACAGCCTGAGCCCTGAACAGTGCAAGTCCCTGGAGGGAGTGCTTCCACCCAGAATTTCGGTCCAGCTGACTGACATGGAGCTGGATGAGTGTGAGGAGACTACTTTACATGATGTTAACATTGAAGAGGAAATGAGGAGGAAGCAGCAGAGGGCCCAAGAGGCATATGACGAAGATGAGGATATGCATGGTGGTGCCCAGAGGGTGCAGTGTGCTCAGCAGTAAGTTGACAGATGGAAGGCGGAGGGGATAAAATTGGATTGGGAGAGGCGAAGTGAGATTAATTTTCTAGAGGAAGATTTCCTATGTTATATAGGTTTTTAGCGTACTAGTTGTTTGTACGGGTGTTATTGTTTCGTTTGTCGTGTAATTTAAAGCAAATCTTTTGGTAATAGTTGATTGCGCATGGAGTTGCCAAGTACTCATATATAAATATTTTATATTCAATCTTAACGTATGTGATTTTTATGAAAGTTATCAAAATGAGGCGTTTGGATACTGTTGAAAAACTTAAGCATCGAAAATTGATAATCTAAAGTACTTTTGTAAGTTAAATTTTGGATAGAATGAGCGGGACTAGAACATAAACTAGCTATGAAACAAGCCAATTGAGCAGGCTTTAGAAAAGTTAGTATTCCCCTTTCATAATCGTAAGAATATAAATAAACCTATTCTTTCTCGAGGATATGGTCATGATTTGTTTCTCGAGATTTATGATGTAATCGTTTTGATTCTTTCCCTTATTACAAAAAAAAAAAAAGATGTTCGTAGAAAGAAAGAGATGAAGAGTGGATTTAAGAGAAAGTCATATATAATTGGTTCCTTTTATTTATTACTAAATCTTATGGTTAATTACTAAATCTACAATATATATGTTTGCAAAGTTGTAGTTTAGTATGCAATTTCTTGCATGTTGTTTAGAAATTGAGCTATTCTATTGAGTGTATGAGTGCGAATGCGGGCAGATAAACAAACAAATCAAGTTAATACAATTTATACATGTGTAATTAAATTATCTTTACATTCCATAAAGCATGCTTAAATAAATACTCTTCTATTCAAAATTCTTATGACAATACTTTAAAGAAGCACACTTGAGCATATTAAAAGAAGGGGCACGATGCTTTAATGCCCCATTATTTCCCATAAGAAAATAAAGTGAATTAAGTTTTTATTGATAGTAGGAAAAAGATGAGCAACTGAACATAAATGCCCTAGTTCTCTTTGTATCTAAAGCATGTCCACTATGCTTAGGCTCCTTTCTTAGCTTTTGTTCCCTGTTAAACACCTTAAAATGATAAGGACCAATTAGTTTGATTTTTGGGTTTCAAAGTTTTATATTTTGATAAATATTCAATTGGAAAATCATTAAACACAAATGAGATTGTGGTATAGAGAAATCTCCTTTTTTTTTTAAAAAGAAAGAAAATCACTTTTAAATGCTCGAATATTGAATAAAATATAGGGAAAACAACATAAAACGTGCGAAGAACTATCTTCAATTAAGCTCAGAGGGAAAGGATTAACTTCCTTTTAAGGGTCTGTACGTTCCCTTCTTTAGTTATCTTATTTTATATGAATATGTAAGCCATATGTATTTATATTTTACAACAATAGGGCATCAAGACAACTAAACTTAAAATTTTCCATCATGTGTAAAATGAATAAATTAGAAATGAAAAAATAAATTAGAAATAAAATAATTAATAGATCAAATGAACTTAGGATTTGAGAACATGTAGATATATCTAAGCTTTTATATTAAGATAAAAAATATTGGACTTAAGAAAGCTTACAATGTATCTAAGATTTAACAATAATCAATTAAAATATAAAACAAAACTAAAAAGGCCTAAAGGGTTGTATAACACATGGAATTAAATTTGAAAAGGGCTGATAGAAGCTATGATTAAAAATCAAACCAGTTCGGGTGATTCATCTGTGAAAATCTTGAATCGACTACCTTTTTTATTTAATTTCCTTTAATACTTCTTGTTGTTAAAAATTAATTAATTTATTAAATAATAGATCAATTTTTGTGAACTAATCGATTTTTATAAATCAAAATAAACTAAATAATTTTCATTTAATAATCTCTCCTTTCAATTAAACTTTAAATTAATGATAGTCTCATTTAATCTTTAACTAATTTTATGATGATAAAATTGATTGAATCTTTTAAACCTTAAGGGTCTTGTTTTATTGGTTTAATCCAATTTTTAAAACATTAGAGGTATCCATGGCATAAGAATAGAATAAAAAACTTAGAGAAATATCTAACTATTTAACCACAAACCTAAAGAGATATCTAGAGTTTGTATTAAAAATTAAGATAAGAAATCAAGAAAAATATCTAAGTATTTACAACTGTAAGCTTAAAAAAATGTTTAGACATTTAAGACCAAATTAAGAGGCCTAGAGAAATTTTTAGGTATTAAATTACATTTAGGGCATAGTGAATATAATTTGTCATAATTAAGAGAAAAATTATTTTGAAATTTAAAGAAAATCTCTTGCTCATAAAGCAATATTTGCAAAACTTTTAAAAATGATTTAATTCAAGTTTTTTTCTAAAGAAATTGCATTTAAATCTTTGAAAGAAATTAAAGGGATAAAAAATTAATTCGAATGACTTAGTGCCTATTTGGATGAGCTTATATGAGTAGAGCTTTTGTCAATAAAGCTTTTATCAGTATAATTTTTCTAAAAAATCAGTTGACTGTTTGATTGTCAATTAAAAAAATATTTTTTTGAAAGAGCTTCATATAGTAGACTGTTTGGTAATATAAAAATAAAAATATTTTTATTAATTTTAACTATATTTTATTTTGTAATAAAACTTATTAATGCATCTAAATAATATTTAAAATATATTAAACAATATGCAAAGCACAATATATTAGGTTTACATTTGATTTGAAAGAATTTAACTACTATTAGGTCTTTCATGAATGGAATGGGTTTGAATTTACTTTACAATTGTTTGACAAATTCACATCCATTTAAATCGTGACATAAAAAGTTTCAGGCTTTGAATGATTTCAAATTGATACATATATCATGCAGACACTGCTGTAGACTTTAATGTTGACACCACTACAAAAAATTTCTCAGTTATACCTTACGGTTACCTATTTCCTAGATAACCATCTGGTAGAAAATTTTAGATAACCATCTTATAGGAAAATTATTTAAAGGGATGCCTCATTTTCTTGTAGGAAATAAAACTAATATCAAAAATAAATATTAAACATATAAAAAAGCTAAATAATATTATAATCCCAAAATAAATATTCAAGTTGAGTAATAGTTAAATACATAATAAATTATGCATTTTATTGTAATACAAGAAGATTTGCAATATGTTCTCTCGCATCATTCATCTAATTATTTTGTGGCTTATTTAAATGCTTTTCTTTAACATCTTCATTTTCATTGGTTTCTTCATTTGTAGGAAGTAATCAATCATCTTCATCATAGGGAGAAAACTTTTCATCCTTTTGAGCATTTAACTTTATGAGATTATGAATGGCCATTGAAGCAGTTACAATTTTAAATTGCTTTGGAAAAGAAAAACTGGGCATTTGACGTAAAATTTTCTACCTATTTTTTCAAGCGCCAAATGTTCTTTCGATTGTGTATCTTAAAGAAGAATTTGCATGATTGAATATTTCTTTCTTCCCTCTTGGAAGACCAACACGTCAAATATCAGGAAGATAATACCTCTCACCTTTGTATGGTCCTAAATAATCTTGCATGTAAAGACATCCTGCATCTACCAAATATAGTTCTAATTCATTACAAAAATCACAATCATTTCATTTTCTTAAGCCATTTAATTTAAATAACAACAACCTTAAGTGCAACAAACATCTATATATTTTCCTTCTTAAAAAATAATTTGGTACTTAATATAAAAAAACTCACCTCCCATTTCTATTTCATTTATACTTCGTAAGACGTCTATCACCTCAGAAATGCTAGAACCAGGTTCATCTTTTTAATAGAGGTTACTGAAGTTCTACTCTCTAGTGCATCACATATACGGTCCAAATGTTTACATAACCTTTTTGTTACCCCTGTTCTCGTATCATGTTTCTTTCTTTTTTTTTTCCCTTTCCTTTTGTAGAAGTTCCTAGAGTTGGAGTTGATGAACCAATCTCATTATTAATATTTTCAATTTCTTGATTGACATTAATGTCTTTAAAAAAATTATCATCAAGATCAGTATCAACTAGACTTTCTCTAGATGACACATAAACATCATTTGGTACAAAACCTAAAGAAGGTGCCTAAGCTTCTTTCGTTGTAGCTGCAACATCTTTAAATAAAATATTCAACTGCTCAATATGTTTTAAACCATTAGTTTGGAATTTGGAAGCTTTGGGATTTTCCTACAATAATATTGTTTAAGTTATTAAACTGTCTAGTAACATTAGAACATTATAAATCTAAAGCTTAAATGCTTATCTTCAAGTCTTTTCACACAACTCGTCACTTGCATCAATAGTTTGATTAGTAGGATCCCATCCTAATCTAGTTTCCTTACTTACTAAATTTGTCTAAAGCTGCCAATCCTTTTTTAATCCATCCCATTTATTCTTAAATTGTTTGTATGCATAATTCTTTTTAGTTTCATGAGCAAACTTCAATCTTGTTAAAGTGACCATTTGTTTGATTTACAACTAATGTCTCTTTTACAAAAATTTTGACTACAGTTTCAAGAGTTCTATCATTCCACTCCACTTTAACCTCTTTTTTCAATTTATCCCCACCTTGAATATCTTGACTTGGATTTGACATTTTCTATCAACAATAAAATCTCCACAACATATAACAATGAATTAAGCAAGTATAAGAAAATGGTCGATAAAAGAGATAAACACATAAGTTTTAAAATGTCGGTCATTTCCAGTTTGATCAACTAAAGGTAATTACAAGAAAAAGGAATGAAAAAAAGAAACAAAAGACGAGTAAAAAGAGGATCTAAATGCCAACAACTCCATATTTCACCTCCAAAATAAAAAAGTAAGGTCTCTTCGTTTTTTTTGAACCAAACCGCCCTATCTCCTCTACTCTGATTGGTACTGTATTTTGTATCATCCATCTATTTCATTTATTTGGCTAAATAAACAGATTTTGATGACTATAGCAAAGGAATTTAGAAATGACAATCAAGAGAAATATGAAATCATAGAAAACAGGGGTCTCTAACATAATTTACTCTCCAGTGATAACCATACACCAGAAATGATTGTTCTTAAAAAATTGAGTGATTAAACTTCCCAGAGAACAATAACAACATGAATTTGTAGGTTGAAATATGATATTCATGAGAGCAATGAGAACAAAGATATCATATCACACAAATTGAGCAAAATATGCTGTTTGGAACTGAAAATCTTCTAAACCAAAGCATAAACCTCCAATCCTAAAACACCTGTGGGAGAAAGTTCTATTAGAAAGAACCGGTTTCAGTTGTACATGAAATTTTTACTCACTGAAATTCAAAAATAGAAGTCTTCCTGAAACAGCAACATAATACTATAAAAAAAGTATCCAGTCTTCTTTTAGATACATGCTTGTTATAGCAGAGGTAACACTGAAGAATGACAATCAAGAGAAGCATTCAAAAAGTATTAAATCATAGATAATTAATTTTGTAAACTCTTCTACCGCCTCCCCTTACTACTCTCTGACGACACTATTACTTCTTGCTATTTCATGATGTGGTGATTTAATTTAGAGGTCTTTGGTTCACCCCATTGTTCACTCTCCAAATCTCTCCGCTTCCTTCTTATGAATTTTAAGTAAACATTTGCGTTTAATGCAAACATACGCAAACGTTCCAGTCTGCTGTGCTACTACTCAGTTGGAATTATTTGAGATCCATTCTATAAAAACCTCACACATTGAACCCGTATTCATACAAATTTCCAGTGGCAACAATCCATAATTTACTTAAACAATCCCTAATATACACCATCCCTACATCCTCCGACACTTAGCTGATGCATATACATCATCAGCCGACGCACCCATACAAAGTCATCATGAATGGAGAGAGACAAAAAAATGAGAAGGAGGGAAAAAAACAAGAAATAACATTCCAGAAATCTTAGAAAAAATACCAGAAAAAGCATACCTGTGGGTTGATTTGTTCTGTGGTGTTCTTGAAAAGATGAGTTTTTGCAGTGTCCTTAAGAAGATGATCTGTTCTGCGGTGGTCACTTTTGTAAAACAAATAGCTTGCGATATAAACGTAAACATCGGAAAAATGTCTATTGAAAAAACTAAAATGAGGGGCGTTTTTTAAAAAGCTCTAAATTTGAGCTTCTTAAAAAGCTGAATTTTAGCTGCCAAAAAAGCTGTATTTACTAAAAAGGTGTTTTTTTTTCATTTTATAATTAAACACTCATTTTACTTAAAAAAAGATTTTGCGGTAAAAAAATGCTTATTCATCCTCCAAAAGTTCAATCAAACAAATAGTTAGTATTGTTTAGATATTGAATATACAATATGTCTGTAACGTCCCCTTACCGTAGAGTATACACCGAGATGTCCGTAGGTCGTTCCGGTACATAACCCACGATACGGGTGCACTACGATTCGATCATTTCTATATTCCACATGGCATCAATAATTAAAACTGTAATATCAGAT
>JANITW010000004.1:47495360-47506189 GCA_027564335.1 Erythroxylum williamsii | reverse complement strand
CTGAACCATGTTCAGAAAATTATCCAACTCATAACCCTTAACCAAATCCTATAACTTTTGATTCAATCAATCTCTTTTCATTTCATTTCAATCTCATAATTTCCTCTCTTATTTACACATAAATACTTGCCAAAAATTCCTCGGTTAAAAGTCCTTGCTCATAGAAAGGTTCGGGGTCCAACAAATGATAACCTAATCGATTATGAAATACTGGATTATTGGTTCTAGACGATCTTAGGGCTGATTACTCTCTCTCGAGTTATAACCATGAACCCTAATTTATAAACCCTAATTAGATTATGAAAAATGCAATTTCTTAATTAACAACCAATCAAAAACCCTAATTAGATATGAAGTTATCTAATAAGCTATCAAAAACTATTGCAAGATCTCTCTTTGCACAATTTACCGATTTGATTTAATTCTCATTCGATTAAATCACCTAACTCTCATTAGCCTAATTTAATTGTTTTTCACTCAATTCACGCTCTCAGTTTATCACCAAATTATGCAATTGTAGAAATTAAATAACAATAAATCTAGTAAAATGTAAACAATCAAATTTCATTAAATCAAAGATAAAACCCCGAAGGTGAGTTTAAAAGCAACATCAACATCTAAAATTCCTATCATCAACTATTATTCCAATTCTATACAATAATAAATTGAAAATAACAAGAAATGCAAAATAGACGGACTATGGGAGGCAGTGATGTCGGGAAACTCCTGATCTAGGAAATACGTCAAGTCAGCTTCTTCTCTCTTCCTTCTTCTCTTTCTCTATCTCTCGATGATTCTCCCTAGAGTTTCTCTGAAAGTGGCTGATGCAAAAAGCTTCTTCTTTTTGTTCTTGTTGTTCTATTTATGTTCTTTTGTGGTTAGTGTTGAACTAGGGTTTTTTATGGGTTCAAAAGGTCTAAAAAATTTCTCGAAATGTGAAGTTTAGGAGTGGCTGCACGTCTGCCTAATGCAGGCCATGATCGTGGCCTACATTTAAGCCTTTTGTCACAATTGTGCACTAACACATCAACGTACATCAAAAACATAATATTGAAGCTCAAAAGCTTGTACTAACCCATAAAACACTTAAAACACAAATAATTAACAAACTAATACAATTCTAACCTAAACACATACTAAATGATCGAATTAATGGCTAAACACATATTAAACTATGCCTTAAAACACGATGTAATTGACACATCAACATCTCCAAACTTAAACATTTGCTTATCCTCAAGCAAAAGAAAACAATCAAATAAGTCAAGAAAACACAAAACACGCATATGCAATAATGAGATAATGACTTCAACTTAATGAGACAAATTTAACTATAAACACAATCCTTCAAGTCGTTCTAACTTAATAACAAGCGAAATCTATGTCTAAACACCTTGGATTAAATATATAAATTAATCAAAAATTTGATGTTTGAGTCTATTCACCTCTATCACTTGCCATACACACACATTGATAATCATTCAATCAAAACAAATGTATAGTTGTTCCTTAGTAGGTTTTCATGAAAAATCAAGCTACTAATAAGTTTGGTAAGTTTTTATTTGAAAACATTCTTTTTGTTGTTTTTCTTTAAGCACATGAACCTAGTATTTTTACGCAGAGGCAAGCATTTGTGATGAATGTCGATCCGGTTACTCAACTAAGTCATGTTGTTATTAAGTTGCTTGGTTGGAATGTCATTATAACTTTTTTACGTGAAGGCACACAATTATAATACGTGTCGATCTGGTTACTCTGCTACATCACATTCTCAACTGTCTACTAGCTCTATTCATAACCTAAAGGCTAGTGGAATAGTTATTTTAGTTAAAATTTATACACTATTTTTTTAACACATAAATTTGCCTACTTTATACATTTTTTAACACAAAAATTTGCCTACCTTATTACTTTAGCTAATCATTCTCATAAAAATGTACTAAAAACGCCACTTATTTGATTAACCTAAAATTATAAATGAGTATGGAAAATTCCTAGAGTGAGTGAACTAAGATCGTATCCTAATTAACCAGTATATTTAGCCCTAAGTAACTTAGGTCATTAATTTCAGTCAATCAAACTCATTACAAAATTTTCAAAAATATCACACGCATATACGAAAAATCAATAACGAAACTTTCAACCCATCTAGTTCATAAACATTTTCAATCACAATGTTACAAACATTATATATATCATTAGCAATTCAGTAGCCACTTGGGCCATTACAGATATAAAACAATTGTAGTCATAATGTCATTACAAAATTATTCGTATACACATTGTACAATACTTATGACTACATATTTTGATACAAAACAATGAAATAGATGTGTAGACGTGAACTAATCCTGACCTCTATCTCTTACTCGAATGCAGTGGCTAGACTCCAATTTATCTAATTGGAGATCTTCTTTAAGCCTGAAAAATAATGTTGCAATTTTGGGGTGAGTTTTGCAAACTCAGTAAGTGAACCATCCTCGATGACTAGTACTGTTGTCGCCTGCAACCAAATTACAAGTGGATATCGTTCCCACGAGAAATCTTAATGGTAAAGGAGTTACGAATTTAAAACAAAAATAAAGTAACGAAAGAGGGGGTTTTAATTCACGGCAAGGTAAGGAAAAGTATAAGAAAAATCGCAAATCAAAAGAAATAGTTGGATTTAAAAATTTAATGGGAAAAATCTTGATTTTTAGTTCACCAATTTTATCATGCTAAAATGGATTCTCGATATAAAATTTCAATCATTAATAAACATTCATTGGGAAATATTTTCTCTTAATTGTAAATGAGTAGAAACATATATCCTAGCATTTTTATTAAACAACGACCTAGATACGATCGTAGGTTCACTTGATTAATAGCTTTAAGAATCAAGAAACCAATGAGCAAGAGAAATACATATATGACATGCAATAAATCAAGCGAATATCTTCTTAGAATTTCCAACTCTAACATAAAGAAGGTGATCCTAATTACTATTGGTGATTAACGAAACTGAACTTCATATTTCATTAATCTAGCTATTGAAACGAATTAATCCCTAGTTGTGCACCTAAAAATCAATCAATTCAATTATAAAAAAACAATTCAGAAGATATTCAATGTTCATCAGAAACATGAACTCTATTGAAACATCTCACACAGAATAACGGATAACATGGCTTCCCTCAACCAAGAAAAGAAGTTTAACTATTCATAACAAAAGTAGAAATCAAAGAAATAATAACATAACGAGTCTCCATCCCTAGTTTTTCTTAAAGAATATGAAAATATAGAAGAAAAATTGTAGAAAACACAAGAACAACCAAAGAGAAAAACAACAAAATTTGAAATTCTATTCTAAACAAAGGCTAACGTGAATAGTCATGTTTTTCCCCTTTTAATGCCTTCCAATCCCTTCCTTTTTTATCCTCTCTTGCAGATCACATTTCCCACATGTTTAGATTATGAATCTCCATCAATCTGATCTTAAAAGATTACGAGAATCTCAAAAGAATCAGATTCAGATTTTGAAAGCAGATCTGGAAATTAATTTTATCCTTACACGTGCCCACGCTTAGTGACTGAATTGTTGTCAGACTTGGAATTTAGGATTTTCTTCATTTCTTTTTCATCTTTTTGATTCAATTTCGTCTCTAAGGTGTTAAAAATCATCTGCAAACAATTATAAGACAATTCTATTAATTTTGAATAATAATTTCAACACATTAAAGAAAATTAAGTACAAAATAAACGCAAATTAATAACTTAACAAATTCTCCCATACCAAACCTTTGCTCGCCCTCGAGCAAACATGTCAAACCATAACACTCAGTCACTTCATCTTTCAAAAGGTCAAGTGCACACAATCCATTAAATTGGGCCAATAAGACTTAAGTTGCAACACATATCATAATCACTTTTCACTAATGCAAATAAATGAAGTCAAAATAATACATCTTTGTTCAAAAGCAAATATGAAATCAAAATGAATTATTCTCACGGATTTCGCTCTTACACTCAAGTGTTTGAGGGCAAAATGTTTCTCTCAAATCTCTCTCTCACATATTGCACTACTATAGGCTTGCAATTTCACCAATTATCATTCATTCAGATCACATGAGCTAATAGATCATAAGAACTTTATTTAGGGTTGTAATGAGGCTAGGTTCATAGGTGAGGTAAAAATGGCAAAAGATTAATCACAAGCATTCACAAATTATCAAGTAAAAGGGATACTCAAATTAAAATTCTAAGATAAACACATGACACAAAGGGTTACAACTACTCATACTAACTCATGCTACTATGCTTTATTCTTCTTCTTTTTTTCTTTTTTTCCTTTTTTTAATCTTTTTGAATAATGCTAAACACGAGGGAAAACAATAAAAACAAGAGACATTACTAGCAGCAAAATTTAATAAACACATGAGTAGAAGCACCTATAAAAGTATCTCATAATCAAATACAAAACAAAAGTCTCAAATTACTCAATGCTTCATTCAACTTGTGATAGGGTAAGGCTAATGGAGTTTTTTGGGTTTTATAATAAGGTAATTGATTGAAAAACAATGATAAAGGCTCCAAAATTGTTTGCAAAGGGAAAATAATTAGGTGGGTTATTTTTAAGCTAAAGGGTTTAAAAACAAGGAAGACCTTAATCATGTATATATCCTATGTAATCAAATAAATTCAAACCGGTTCCATGCAAGTTCTAAAGGCAACATAAATAGAGGAGCATCACATAATTCAAACAAATAGCATGACATAAAGATGATGTCATTTAGGCTCAAATTTTGCTCACAGGTTTAACTTAAGAATTCACTTCAATTCCACACATTCCTCATCACTCAAATGTCAAAATTTTGATTAAGTCTATAAGATTAGTTATTACAATGAATCAATATGATTCAACTTAAAACTCACTTAGCCCAATTTAATTTCATGCATATACCTAATCTTATCCAAACTACTATGAAAAAACTTCATGGCTTAACATGCATAACCACATGCAAATATCAATAAAAATCACACAAGAACTGAAAATATTCACTCACCAAAATTTCAGTTCTTTCTCCCACACTTAGACCAATATTGTCCTCAATGTTGAAGCATAAATATAAAGAAAAAGGTGAAAGAAAGCTTTTCTATTATGGAAGTGCCAAAATCAAGTGGCAGATGTGGCTGTTGAAATCCTTCATGCGCCTAGTAGGCCATCCAATTGTGCTTTAAACGGTGCATTTTCTGTTCGATTCTATTAAGACGATCTTCCAAATCAGTGTCGTGCTGTTAGTGGCTAATAGTTTTAACTAGTGGGGCCCGACTTCGTGCTACTGAATTTCTCGTGGTGGGAAAAGTGGTTGGGCTGGGAATGGTGAAAGTGATGTGGTCACGACTGAAATCCACAACTCACATCCTGCTCAAACAATTCCAATCCAACGGTTCTACTCCACAAGCCACATTCATGTTACTATGATCAAGAACCAGTAGTTCCAAATTAATAGCCAATTGTGTAATATATGAACCAAGGATCAAAGGTTTGGATTTCTTATGTAGCATCGACTAAAATTGAGTTATAAACCAATAACCTAAATTTAGAGGAATATGCCTATCCATACATCATAGGAAATAAAATTCTACTTTTGACAATGTTGCCACAGCATCTTTACGACCAGAAAAATTGAATGCCAACAGTCTATAGATGATTTTAAAAATAGGATTTCGAAGAAAAGAACTTTTAGAAATACTAGCATTATATGGATTTGTATCAATAGACCATTGACTCAATAACTCTGATGCATTGAAATCTTTATAAAAGTCACATTAAGCACTACGAAACAACTTAGTCTCAATTTCAGCAGTTAAAACAAAACCCATAGCAACATTGAATTCAGCAATCGAAAATGCAGATTTGTTTCCCATCAATCGAAATTCAACAACCTCTTTCATGAACACATTAAACTCATCAGTACAATTAAATTGGAATGTGCTATAGAATTCTCTCGTTAATTCAACAAATGCAGGGTAATTAATTCTAACAAACACGCTCTAGCCAATTGGACCCATCAATTGCGTGAAAGAATCATAAACTTTCAATGCTTCAAGTGTATAAGATATAATAGACTTACAGGGATAAATTTTCCATTCACATAGCTATTGAAATCGTGTAGCATCTTCGGGAAGTATGAAAGAGGTGCAGCCCCCAACTCTAGTGGTCCATTTGCTCTTGTTTTTGACTTCTTTGCCTCTCCTTGTCCTTTGGAGTGTTCGTGGTGTTAGAGTAGCAAGTAACTACGCTTGGGCTGGTGCAGGAGCTATTTGTTATTTTTTTCCAATAAGATTCCTTTTTATTTTCATGAACGAGCACATGATTACAGGTCTTTTTTTGTTCTAACAAATACTAACTATTAGGAAATAAATTTACAATAGCTTATTGGATTCACAAACTAAAAGGGTTGTTGAAATAACAATCAGAAGTAGGACGGTTTCCATTCCTATGCGATAGTATTAAATGATATCAAATCAAGGATTCTTCATCTCATTACATCCCCTGAAGAAATCAAATCTATGAACACTCTAATTCTAAGCTTTATGATTCTTTTAGTATTCTATCTTAATTCTACCCAATTCTTTTATCTCGACAAAAGGTTCATTTATATACAATAATCGCATAATAGCAGGTATAGTTTAGTGGTAAAAGTACGATTTGTTCTAGTATCTGGAGTTTCTTTTTGTATATTATATGGATGATCCGATCTACAAGGACCATGATTGAGAATTGTTTTATCGTCTTTCTCCGAGGAAGGGGTGAAACATAATCAATTTGAATTCGGGACAACTATTCGAAATCTTAGTGAAAGACTAGATTTGTTATCTTAAGTTCACTTCTTTATACCCCGAAGCCCTTTCCTTCAGTTAATCAATGCTATTGTTAACTTGTACAGTTCACACTTTTTGGCTCTACCTCATGAATTGTCCAGTAATAGGTCTTTCACACCAATGAGATTATCTATACAGTAACGATATTTAATTATGAATATTTAGGATTCCCAAGAAACTCTTTGATTTCTTCCGGAAGCAGATGATTATTCATCTCCTTCTCACCTTCAGTAAATAGTCGGGACTTTGAGGAATTCCCCAAGGATTAAGAATAATTAGCTTTTCATTAACTAGAATAGAATAACCACTTAGAATAATGAAATAGATTATATTTGTCGAGAAGTGCAAAATCGTATAGATACGATCCTCATTGTACATCTTAATTAATTGGATCATTTCTTTGTGGATTCTGATATGAAACTTTTGTAGATGCGTTTCCTGGTATTCTCTTATCATTTCATCCAAGCGGAAGAGTTCCTCTAATTCTATGAATTTTTGGACAATACTTTTTTCTTAAATATCATTTAAAAGAGTTTCGGATTTACTAGTATTCCACTAATTAATAACCTAGGATTCCAGACTTTTATTAAATGAAAAAGAGATCCACTAGGGCAAAAATACTATAGATGTAAGATATAGAAGGGGAATGGTGGAAGAGCATCAGCATCAAAACAAATTGGAGGGGTTAGTCTTCGAGAATCACTCTTCTTCCTTGGCATTGTGCGAATTTTGTGAAAAACAACCTGTAATGGAACAAGACAATAATGTAAGCAACAAAATCACAAGTTAAGGTTGGTGGGTTAATTGGCAATGAAGACTAGGATGGATGTGATTGAGTGGTGGGCAAGTGGGAGTGAATGTCTAAGATGGGTGGTAGCTGCAAATTTAAACACTAAGGAAAAATTCGCTGAAAATAGAAGGGGGAAAAGAGATGGGAAATATGGGGGCAGTGGGAACAACAAAAAATTTCATTTTTGTGTTTTTTAATTTTTAATTTTTTAAGTTTTAAAAAGAAAAGACAAAAATTAAAATGACGGCAATAAAAATGTGAATTTAAATTCCTAACTGAATGAATAAACATACAGAAATAAAAATAAAAACAAACCTGAAAAATTTACGGGTTCTCCCGAATGAACTTCTTTAAAGTCTTTAGCTGGACATGTTTCGTTACTTACCTGATCAGAAATAGGTTGGGTATACCAACTCTATTTCTTCCACTTGCTCGACCGAAAAGTTTTCATAATATGGCTTCAGGAGATGTCCATTAACTTTAAATACCTTAGAAATATCTAAACTCTGAATTTCTACCGCACCATGAGAAAAAAATGTTAGTAACAATAAATGGTCCAAGCCAACGAGATCGTAATTTTCTCGGAAATAACTTAATCTTTGAATGATAAAGAAGAACTTTTTGTCCGATTGAAAAATGTTTCCTAGAAATCATTTTACCATGAAAAGCTTTAGTTTTTTCCTTATAAATTTTCACATTTTCATATGCCTCATTACAAGTCTCCTCTAATTCTTGCGATTGCAATTTCCTATTGTTACTAGCCTCTATCTGATCCATATTTAATTGCTTTACAGCCCAATAATCTCTATGCTCTATTTTCACGGGTAAATGACAAGGTTTACCAAAAACTAACCTTTAAGGTGACATACCTATAGGAGTTTGGTATGCAGTTCAATATGCCCACAAAACATCGTCCAATTGTAGACTCCAATCCTTTTGGTTTGGATTTACCACTTTCTCTAGTATAGATTTGATCTCTCTATTAGACACCTCAGCTTGCCCACTTGTCTATGGATGGTAGGCAGTAGAGACTTGGTGTGTGATACCACATCTTTTTATCAAAGATTCAAAATTCTTGTTGTAGAAATGGGTTCCTCGATCGCTAATGATAGCTCGAGGCATTTTGAACCTACCAAAAATATTAGATTTAACAAAATTGATGATAGTTTTAGCATGATCAGAAATAGTAGCCTTAACTTCAACCCATTTCGAAACGTAATCCACAGCTAACAAAATGTAGTTTTTACCAAAGGAGGAAGGAAAAGGACCCATGAAGTCTATTCCCTAAACATAAAAAATCTCACATGCCAGAATGTTCATAAATGACATTTGATTCCTCGATCCCAAGTTACCTATTCTTTGACAACGATCGCAAGACTTGCAAAACATGTAAGAGTCATAAACTTAGGCCAAAATAGTCCACATTCTAAAATTTTTTGAGCAATTCTTTTGGGACCAAAGTGTCCCCCACACACAGATGAATGAAAAAATGTATAATAGACAGAATTTCATCATTTGTGACACATCTCCTAACAATCTGATAAGAACAAAATTTTCAAAGGTGAGGCTCATCCCAAATGTAATATTTAGCCTCTCGCTTAATTTTTTCTCTCTCAAGTCTAGATAAATCACTAGGTCAAGACTTAGTTACTAAAAAGCTTACTATGTCGACATAACATGGAATTACCTGTTGAATTGCAAAGAGATTCTCATCTGGAAATTTGTCATGAAGAACATCAGAGGTAGTACTCAGAGTGATTCTACTCAAGTGGTCGGCCATCAAATTTTTAGCTCCTTTCTTGTCGTGGATTTCCAAATATAACTCTTGAAGAAGTAGAACCCATTGAATTAATCTTGGTTTGGCCTCTTTCTTGCTCACCAAATACTTCAGAGCTACATGGTCTGAATAGATGATCACCTTCATCCCTAACAGGTATGACCGAAACTTCTCCAATCCAAAAATGATCGATAAAAGCCCCTTCTCTGTCATAGAATAATTTTTCTGGGCATCATTAAGTGTCATATAAGCATAATAAATAACATGAGGTACCTTGTCCACTTTTTGACCTAGCATGACACCAATTACATAATCCAAAACATTGCACACCAACTCAAAAGGCATGTTCCATTATGGTGGCTGAATAATCGGTGTTGTAGTGAGTCACTCCTTGAGTTCATCAAACACACTTTTGCATCGCTTGTCGAAATCAAATTTCACATCTTTTTGGAGCAATCTACACATCGGTTATGCAATTTTGGAGAAGTCCTTGATAAATCACTGATAAAATCCTGCGTGACCAAGAAAAGAACGAACTTTCCACACAGTCGCGGGGTAAGATAAGGATCGAATAACATCTATCTTAGCCCTATCGACTTCAATTCCTTTCGAAGAAACAATATGGCCCAAAATAATGCCTTGATCAACCATGAAATGACATTTTTCATAATTTAAAACCAAATTAGTTTCAATGCAATGTTTTAACACTTTTTCAAAGTTGACAATGCATGTTTCAAAAGACTCCCCATATACCGTGAAATCATCCATAAAAATTTCCATGCAATTTTTCACGAGATTGGAGAAAATACTGACCATACATCGTTGAAATGTCGTGGGTGCATTCCACAATTTAAATGGCATTCTTCGATAAGCAAAGGGGCTGAATGGACATGTCTTCTCCTAATCCTTAGGTGCCACCAAAATCTAGTGATATCTAGCCATCTAAACAACAATAGTGAGATTTACCTGCAAGTCTTTCAATCATCTGATTAATAAATGGAAGCAAAAAATGATCTTTTCTAATAACTGAATTAAACTTCCTATAATCTATGCATACCCTCCAACCATTTTGAACACGAGTCGGTATTAACTCACCATTACTATTTTCAATCACAGTCGCACTAGTTTTTTTCAGAACTACCTGGACTGAACTTACCCAATCACAGTCACACCAATTTTCTTCGAAATCGAATAAATGATGCCAGCGTTAAGAAGCTTCAAAATCTCTTTCTTCACCACTTCCATCATGGGTGGGTTTAAATGACGTTGTGGTTGCCTCACCTCCTTCGCTTCATCTTCCATCAAAATTCGGTGCTTGCAAATAGTGGGGCTAATACCTTTCAAATCAGCTACTGTCCAACCGAAAGCTTCTTTATTCTCCTTTAATACGTTAACTAG
>JANITW010000004.1:47400124-47413822 GCA_027564335.1 Erythroxylum williamsii | reverse complement strand
ATAGGCTTAAGCTCTATGTAGCTAGCACTTCATGCTTAACCCTCTCTGTAAAAGTTACAGAGTTCTCTCAACCTGTTCTGTGGATACTGTTAGAGGCCGGACACTTGTGCGGCTACGGTGGTTGAGACGGATCGGTTTCGGAAACGGTTCGAGGGATGCATCAAGACAAAGATCGAGCTTCGGAATAAGGTACGAATTAAATTCCGCTTTGTTATGATTCGTGTTAATCATTTTATAGAATAAATAGATCTTGGTTTTCGGGAAATCAAAAATCACGAAAAAGTTTCGTGATTATTCCGCTGCGGTTTGGATCAGATCCCGACCCGATTTTCCAACAATGTGAGCGAACCAATCATGCCAATTTAAGTCAACATGTTATAATGCATTTTAATTAATCCTGAAGTTTTCAATCGTAGTCTATTCAGTTCTGAGATTTTAAATACAATAGGAATGATCTAATCCAACTGTTAACGCCAGGCTTGTAATTCTAGCACTCTTAAAATATTTACTTAATAAATATCTTAATTTGAGACAATGAGAAGGTTGAATACAATCAATTGATTGTGACAAGTGCTAATCAAGCATGAAATAAAAAATAAAATATATAGAATTCTTTCATGCCATTTAAATAATTTAATTTAGTTTTATTTTAAAACATTTTCATTTAAGTTTTTTTGTTAAAAATAACAACAAAATGGACATAAGACAAATGACATGCCGATTTAAGCCAAAGCTTTAACTTAATCTAAACTAATTAAATTCAATATAAACTAATAATTTATTATAATAGTTGAATTAGATTGTTGTTTCAACATTATTGCTTATCTTAAACTATTAATTTGGTAAAATTTAATAATTTCATATTGAGTTTAAGAGTTGCGTTAAGTCATAATGTCAACAACATTTGATTGGTTTATATGTATTTCTTCATTATTTTTTAATGGAAGTATAAAAATTGGGGCTTTTCTAAAAAGTAAAAACTTATAGAGTTTTGAAGAATTTTAAAGATTAAGAATTTTTAAAGCTACTTAAACTATAAGAGAGTCGCATATTTTTATTCTAAATTAAAACATAAAATCATTGTGTTACGAAAATTTCCCTTTTACAAGTGACCGTTGAAGCGGGAAAAAAATGTGAATCTCAATCTGGTTAGCTCAGAGCCTCCTTATAAATGATGGGCATTTTTAAAAGTCTGATTTTTTTCTTGTTTTCTTTTTTTGGGTACATCAAAGAAGTTTGGGCTTTAAACTTTTTCCTTAACCAAATATATTGCTTCTATTTATGCTCTCAATGGTTACTCTCTTTGTTTTGTAATCTGTCGGGTATAGCAAAGGTTGAATATCCCTTACTTTTTGGCTCAGTGAATTTGAAGCTAAAAAGGACTCCTTTTGTTATGGAGTGCTTTAGGGATTTTCACTTAAAGAGATGATTCTACCTTTTCTTGTTTTTAAGAGGAGACCTCACTTGATATTATCCCTTTAATGTGTCTTCCTGTTAATATGCTCTTGAGAGGAGACCTTACTAATCGTCTTCTATTTTCTTTTGCATCATTTACTTCATTGGCTATCTTCCCTTTTCTGTTAGCTATCATCTCTTTTTTGTTATTGTCACTAGTTTGGGTTTTACTAGGTTAACTTCTAGTCCTCTTTTAGACGTTTTCTCGTCTGGTTTTTGGAAAACTTTGTGTTTTTCTTCCTTCTTCTATAAATCTAAAGTGAGCCCCATAACAGAGGAATTTCTAGTGAACCCTGTTAACTATGATGAGAATATATAGAGTTGATGTGTGGCATCTTAAACAAATCAAATTGGTTTGGTTGTTTCTTTTCTCTAGTTAATTAGTATTTCATAAAATTTTCTTCTTTATTTCATGCCATTGTGATTAGTTTCAGGTTGTATTTGCTCGATGTTGATTTATTGATCTTTGCTTATTAGGATTCAATTTTTAGTCTTTATTAAACCCTTCAAAGTTTTGATTTTTATTTTATTTATAGTTTTTAATATTTTGAATGTCCTTTTTTAACTATCAAATACTGTGTTTTAGCATTTTGCGAAAAATTAGTTACTATTTATGTATACAAATTGGTCTCTTCCTTTGGCCATTAATCAGTTATAAAGTAAGGTAAGAGGTTGCTATTATTGGTTTAAATTTTAGACCATTTTGATTTACTTATGGTCATTTGTACTTGTGATTTTCATATCCGTTTATTATGGTGCTCATTCTGGGATTTAATATCAATCTTTATTTCCTCTCTCGAGCAATCGTAGAGTTGTTTAGGAAATTGTTAGTTCATCTTTTATAACTTGTGTTAGGTATTAGGGTAGGAGTGTGATTGATTATTTTTTTGAGTGTGTAAATGTTGAAATAATCACAAATGCACCGTGTAGTTGTAACTAATATTGACAAATATGGGTCAATCTCATGAGGGCTATGAGTATTAGTAATTACCATTATTTTCTTATATAGTCTACAAAATTTTCTTTGATTTTTAATTTAAAAGAAAAATAAAATTAAAGCAAGTAAAATAAATGGGCCATAAGATTGAATAAGGGAATTAAGGAAGCACTTAGTAAACTATTGATATCCAAAAAATGGTATCTAGGTTTCAAATTCTCCTAAAACCCTTAACAGATTGATCTTTCATTTTGCAATTATTTTATTGATTTATTGGACCTTGGAGATTCCTATGATATGTTAATAGCTAACCTTGAGTCTAATAGCAACTAATCCTAAGGTTTTCCACCGATTACTGAGGTTAAAATTTATAGGATTGTCTTACTGATTTGTAAATCCCTTTATTAGGTTCGACCCTAATATGAAAGACTTATATCATCCTATCTCTAGGGTTGCAATCAACTTCTTCAAATTACAGTAGATCTAATCAATCAAGTATTTCTCAATGTCTATGTTATGAAATCAGGTTATGATCTAATATTATGGATCTATTGGAACATAAATTAAACATGTAATCAAATCAAAATATATCAATCAAACCAATTGCATTAACAAAAGAATCAAAACATCTTAAAGTATCAACATAGTATTCATCTAACCTAAACACTAAAGGAATTTAGTTATCATGATTAGAAATGAAATCAAATAATAACATAAAGAAAAACGAATAGAAAATAATAGGTTTATTATTCTAAATCTTCTTGATTATCTCCTATTAAATATTCTTTCAAGTAGAGGTTGGATCTTGTATTCTCTTCGATCTTTCAATGAATTCTTCATATTTTCCACTTCTCTAGATCAAAATTGCAGTTTGAGTCACCTCTGAGAGTTTTAGGACATCTTTGCACGTATCCTCCTTATTCCCCCCCCCCCCCAACCCACCCAAAAGACGTCTTTATAGTAAATTTTAGAGTTTTGGGAGATATACTGGCTAAGAGAAGTGTATGGGTTGGTGCATAACTTAAAACTAGAATTTGTGAATTTGTAAGGCCTGGGAGAAGTGCACGGGCTATTGCACGCTCATGCATCCCGTTTGTGCTTCAAATCTTCATTTTATGTCATGTTTTCATTTGAATTCTTCTCCTTTAAGTCCATGAAGGCAATTATACTCTTTAAACACACTTGGAGTAAATTACATACTAAATATACAATACAAGTATAAAATATCAAGCAAAAATACATCAAATATAGGGTATAGATATGAAATTATGCATCTATGAAACATCCCCACACTTAAGCTTTTGTTTGTCCTCAGGCAATCCATAATCAAAATTATAAATCATACAACATGTCCCTCATCAATTGTGATCTGTCCATTCATACTATTCATCATCATCTCCTATCGAAGCAAATTAACATAAAAGTATAATCAAATTATCCTAAAATTAACTTCCCTTAATAGTAATCACATTATAATCTCATTGAAGTCAAAATCATTAATCTTTACACCTTCATTAGGATGTCACTCAATGCAATCAAATGTTTAGAGTGAAAAGTATCAAAACTCTCAATCAACGCATTGTAGAACTCCTAACATAGGCTTACAATAAAATCACATCTCCACCATTTATATATAAACTAGAAACAAAAATCCAAAGGTCTTTATACAAGTTGTAATGGGGCTTAGGTTCGGTATGATAGGGATTAAACTGGAAGAAATTTACTAAAAAGAAATTACAAAACTTGTTTACAAAACACACAGGTCCTTTCATTGCAACTCTGTTGGTACCATAAACTTATTCACAATTATTTTTTACTTGTATAATAACTCTTTTTTAAATCAATAATTGAGTAATCAGTACCATAATTAAAGAAATAATGGACCCTTCAAGAAATTCAAATCTCAACAAGTAAATAATATAAATAACCTTCAAAGCTCAAAACAATAAAATGGCTTCAAAGAAAAATAGGATAAGGGTTAATATGTGGGTATAATCAATAAAAAAGGCTATAACTCAACTTGGTTATTTCTAAAAGATAATTTTTTAGGTGCACTAATTATCAAAGAAATAGGCTAAAGCAAGTTGTTGAATCTAAGTTCCTTTATCATGCTAATGCTTTTAATTTTACAAATATGGTCTTAATATGCATAATAAAAGCAAGTTCTAAAATCATTCTCCTACATAATGATAGCACACATGAAACAATAAAAAGAGCTTAAAATTTTTGAAATTCACTCTTATGCTAAAATTTTCCCAAAAATATGGGTAATGTGTAATTTTATTCAATTTGATCATCTTGATGAATACTAAAAATATGATTTAGAAAAGCAATTTTATTATAACTATCATCCTTTTGCATACAAATCCAATTAATATTGAATAATGAAACATAATAGTAACGGACAAATTTTAACCAATTCATGATATCGGTTAATAAAATTTAATAATTAAGATTATAATAAGCTTAAAGAAATCATTAAAGATTTGTTAAACCATTCCCATGCTTAAATTTGTACATTATCCTGAAAGTTCACAATACAAGCATATATAAAAGTGAGCGTTTTTTTAGTACTTTCCTTATTATGATGATTTTCTGATTTCAAATCTATCTAATGTTAAACTACATCCTTGCAAAATATAAGAAAAAGGATAAAAAAGAACCAAAGAAATAAAAATATCACTATTGAAAATAAAAAAATAAGAGCATCATTAATTATAATGTTTGAGAGCATAAAATAGCTAATGAAAAGATATTTAAAAATATACACAATTAATTAAGAAAAAGAAATACTGTACAAACTAAGCATCTCTTTCATCTTGTAGCCCTTGGCTAATCTGACGAGATGGGTTCCTTTGGTGATAATCCTGGCTAGGTGGAGAAGCTGCAGAGGAAGTACCCTTGCCAAATTGTAAAGGTTTAAAATCAATGCCCATATGGCTCGTAATTGATACCATAAGCTCTCCCATCTATGCTACTGTAGATTATAACTCGCCTATCCATACAATTGATCAGGTTGTTGATGTGTGTATGTTTTAATTAATAAATCTCGATAATTTGCAAGCGTATGGTTCATTCATGTAGTACCTAAGGTGTCGATTCCACAAGGAGGGTAATCTAATCCTAAACTTTAAGGCTAAAACAATTTGTAAAAATTCAAAATGTAACAGGAACTAAATTGAGAAATTAATTCAATCAAGCAAATCAATTCAAGAATCAATCAAGAAAATATTATTAATTTAGTAGTTGCAATACGCACTTAAGAATCAACCTAAAGGAATTATCAATTGAGAGAAAGGAAATTTTACTAATAACGTAATTGTTTATGAATCACCAGATTATTGGTTTTAGATGATCCTAGGGTTTATTACTCTCTCTCGAGTTATAACTATTAACCCTAAATTATAAACGCTAATCAGATTATGGAAGTTGCAATTTCTCAATTAACAACCTATCCAAAACTGTAATTAGATATGAAGTTGTCTAATAAACTATCGGAAACCTATATTAGATCTCTCTTCACACAATTTATTGATTTGATTTAATTCTTGATCTATTAAATCACCTAACTCTTGTTAGCCCAATTTAATTTTTTTCATTTGATTCACCCTCTGAGTTTATGATCGAATTATGAACATCCAGAATCAAATCACAATAAATCCAAATAACACATAAATAATTAGATTTCATTAAATCAAAGATAAAACCCCGAAAGTGTGTTTATAACATCATTAACATCTAAAAATCCTATTATCAACTGTTATTTCAATTCTATACAATAATAAAAATGAAAATAGCAGGAAATACGAATTGAACGGATGACGAGAGACAGTAATGTTAGGAAAATCCTTATCCAAGAAGTACATCGAGACAGCTTCTTCTCCTCTTCGCCTTTCCTTTTTCTCTTTCTCTATCTCTCGATAATTCTCTTTAGAGTTTCTCTAATAGTAGTTGATGCAAAAGCTCCTCCTACCTTTTTGTCTTATTCTTTAAATATCTTTTGTGTTTTGAGCAGCCCTTAGTGTTTTTTCAGGGTCTAAAAAGTCTGAAAAATCTCTCGAAACTTAATATTTTTTAGTGTTTACATGTCTGTCTAATGTAGGCCATAACTGTGGCCCACATCTAAGCCTTCTAGCTTGCCACGATCGTGGGACATGTCCTGGGCTTCTGTCACGATTGTGGCAAGCAAGCCACGATCGTGGGACATGTCCTGGGCTTCTGTCACGATCGTGGCATATGGGCCACGATGTTGGGTCAACTTTAGTGCTTCAATCATGATCGTGGCCTATTGTGTCACAATTATAGGTTGTTGTTTAAGCCTGAGTGTCTCGGAAACTTCTCTGTTCTTCAATGTTAACCCTGAAACACTAACAAATACATCAAAGTACCTAAAAAACATAATAATTAAGCTCAAAGACTTGTATTAACCTATAAAACATTTCAAACATAAATAATTAACACAATTCTAACCTAAACACCTACTAACAATTGAATTAACAATTAAATACATATCAAATTAAGCCCTAAAAAATGCAATTCACACTTATCAACAACTGATATTTCCAACTGTTCTAATCACTCCAGAAGTTAAACTTACTAAAGTTGGAGTGTTTGCTGAATTCCCACAAGCTGGCTAACCCCTCTCTCCAATAAGGCTATTTTTAGTTAAGCTAGATTATGCAATCTAGCTTAAGGACCTCTCAAAACCACAACTTTTGGTAGTTCCTCGTTTGTTTTTAGTGACTGTGGCTACGATTGTGGTTAAGATTGAGGTTAAGGTGACTAAACTACTATAGGATGCTCTACTCAGTCTCCTCCGTTGATGCTAGCTCGTCAGGTTTTCGAATAAGTCGATAAATGTCTTCGATAGGACCCTAACATCAATGTACCATGCATATATGTCACATTACTATCAGATTGAGCGCTACCATGGTCTTCATCACCTGCATCGATGGTAGTTGATTAAACATACCCATTCTTCATGTTAATCGAGTTACATAAGGTCTAACACATATCATGCTGACACTTTTTTCCTCACTCTGATGCCAAATAAACTAGACAAGTGTATGTACCAGGTGGATAGACATCAACTCCTTCATGCTATAGAGGAAATACACGTCTGTGTTCCTAATAACTCCCTAATTTTCTCCTCGTTTACGAAAAATGTGACTTAGAATACCATGTATATATCTTTATGCTGGATTGCTTAAGGTTGAAGCCTTAGACATGCATGGATCATAGTCATCTTTAGAGCTTATCCTACTCTAGAAGTGTCACAAAGATAGTCCGTACAGAAGATCCGTCCGTAATGTTTGGTACTATGGTGACCTAATGTACTCTTAATCATACAGACCCATGGTGATGGAGAACTACGTATAACTCATCTGGTGCATCTCCCCTATAGTAAAAAATTGAACTATATTGGGGCAATCCCATTGTAACATCCCTTCTCCACAAAGAATATGTAGAGGACCTATAAAGTAAGCTCTCTATAAGAAGGTTGCACGATTTCAAAAAATTGGGACCATGATCCTTCATCTACTAACACTCTAACCTATTGGGCTAAACCAACTTGCTTCAAAGCCTCCCAGTCGATGTACTTATTAACTCCGAACTTCTTATCCTTTAGTCCTTAATATCATTCTTTTTGAGCCCCATAATTGAATAGCCACATCCACGACCTCTTTAGGGGCTTGACTATTGTAGAAGACTCGACTCAATACCTGTTTCTTGGAGTCTCTTTGTCACACCATAATCATGTCATCTTGCCTACAAGTGTGAGAAAATTGATATAAAATCACTAAGGTATTCTTTTCCCCATACTTAGCAAACTAATTATGAAAAATTTAATAACTAAATAATTAGCAAACTAAAACAAATCAAGAAATAAACAATTAACCAAATTTAATTAGGAAATCACTTAACAAACTGATTAATCTTAAAACTTAAATTGAAAATTATACAATTAATAAATTAAAAAAAACTTAATTGTTAAAATATAATTCTAATAATAAAATTGAACTTAAAAGTCCTAAACTACCAATTACATAAATTTGATGCAATTAAACACAAACCTAGTCTTAATTAACATTGGAATTAACCTAATTAAACACAAAAATATTGCATTAAACACATAACGAGCCAAAATAGCAAGTTTATGCAAATTAAGTTGAATTTACACCATAAACAATCAATCAAATTAAAAGCTAGAATCAATTGGGTAAATATTAAATCCAACTATTACACAATAATTAATCATAAAATCACACAAACTCTCAAACAATCTCAAAGTCATAAAATTGACATTTTTGATGAAAAAATCCACAAATGACACGTAACACCCAATGAATAATGCATACACAAGTTAAAGCAACAATGAAACTTACTTGGTTATCGTTAATATGGATAAAAAAATAAGGAAATTAGGTTGGGAGGGTTAGAGGGTGATGGAAGGAGAGAGTAAGAGAAGAGAGAGAATGAAAAATTGGAGAATTGAGGTTTTTTATCATGTATCATGAGAGTGTATGGTTTGATGCATGGTCGTACATCAAATAGTGTACATCATTGAATTACAACTTTTTGCATGCATCAAAACGTGCAAGACAACATCAGTGTGTTCAAAAAGTGTATAACTCTTGTAGTCATATGCAACATTAAAATTTAGTCCTCAAACATAATAATCTCTGCACGTTAGCATTATAATGCATAACACATTGCCCCCAAAGTTACAATTATGCACAATTTTTCTCAAGATGCTTAAATTTTCTATCCTAAAATACTTTTAAAAAAATTCAATTAATTATGACCTACACTAATTATGAAAGTAAAAACAAAATAATATGGTTGCCTCCCATGCAGTGATTCTTTACCATTATTAGTTTGACATATGTTTTTTGCTCAAGATGGCTCAAATCAATTATGTGATTGTAGCCTTACCATAGGTTCCATAATCTCTACACTCTTCAGCACTTTTTGTCACATTTGTCCTTTGGTTTATTCCTTTATATTTGCATCTTTACCTATGGATCCTTACATGTAAAGCTATGCAGAACTTTTCAACAAGACTTGTCAACTTCAATAACATCCAGAATTTTAAGCGAATTGTTTTTGACATCATTGATTCTAAATGTAACCTTCTCATCCACTACTCTCAAAGTTGATTTTTCCCCCATCAACATCTATGAGTGACTGGCAGTTGTTAGTAATGGTTGTTTGAGGACTATGGGTACTTTCGAATCTTCTTCTTTGTCCAAAATGGTAAAGTCAATTGCGAATGTGAACTTATCGACCTTAACATGTACTTCTTCTATGATTTCACCAGGACATTTTAATGATCTATCAGCCATTTGAACACACATCCTAGTCAGTTTAAGTTCTCCTATTCCCATGTTTTTGAATAAGGTGAAAGGCATTGTATTTATTTTAGCCTATAAGTTAGTCATAGCCCTATCAACCTTTAAACTACTAATAGTACAAGGAATATAAGAATATAAAATTCCCTGGGCCATTTTGTTTTTTTGGTAGTTTAATCTTTTTATCGGAGTCCTTGATCATTTCTCAACTCTCCAACTTCACCGATTCCTTGTTGTTTAATAATGTCTCTTTCACAAATTTGATGCCCTTTGATCTCTTCAAAAGAGGTTCAATAAAGGAAATTTCCTTCTTCTGTTCTTCTAGAAGATCATTAATAGCATATGTCAAGTGCACTACAAAATTTACCTAACTCTACACACTAAAATTTGTAGTTGTAGTGAGTTGGATTGAATCCACCAGGAATTTTCTGTTAATTGCCGTAATGAAATTAATTAATGCAAGCAAAATATAAAGAGGGTTTTTGGATTTTAAGCAACTTAGAAAATAAAGTAAAAGTAAACTATTAAAAATGAATTAAAGCAAGCAATCGAAAATGATTAAAGTGTCGAATATAAGTAAGGTTTGGTTCTAAGATCATTTTCAGCCTAAACATGATTAAACATATCTCATTATCCTAACATCTTCATACCTCTCATCAGACTATTGAGCTAAGATTAACAATATACTCTATTAATCCCGATTTTTCCTTAGGTTGTTTAACTAAGATACAATCATTAATTAAACCTAGCTATTGAATAACCTAGGATACGATCTCTAAATTCAATTTGGCAGTCATATTATGAATTAGAAAACGATCAATATAGGCAGTAACCTTGTTCGGGTTATCTAACCTAGGTTATGTTGCTCCTAATGATCCAAGACTATTAAATGCTCCTAACAAACATCAAATGTAACAATTATGGATTACATTTAACATTACAGCAATAGGTTCATAATAGAACAATTAAAATAATGTATTAAGATCATTTGTATGAAAACTCGATTCAATTAACACAAATAATATAACAATCTGAAAAGAGATTAACAACGTTAAAAAGATGAAATAGAATAACCTTGACTTAGTGTTGATATCATCATTGAATCAGCATAAGGACATTAGCTTTCCATCTCCTCCTTCAAGCTCCAAGAATCAGCCTTTATAGCCTCTATTTACATTGAGAAATGAAGAGAAATTAATGAAGAATAGTTACTGTCCACTTCTGTCTTCTTTCTTCCTCCTTCCCCACTGTGAAAACCGATGAGAAGATGATGATGAATGAAGTCAATAGAGGTTTAGTTGTTGTCTCCTTGTCCAGTTGTCACTCCCTTTGTTGCAAAACCGAAGAGGACCATAGCATTAATCAGTTGCTGTCAAAATTTATCCAGCCGTCCACCTTTTGTTGCTTTCTCCAAATGAAACCTACACTCCCTCCGCTTTATCTAGCACCACTCTTTATTTTATTCTCCAATACCTACACTCTCACTATTTTTGCTACTTTTTTTCCCAGCCGACACACACTCTCTTTACACTAATAAAAGCTAGGTTAAAAAATGTAGCAAAATGGATAGGTGTTTTATGTTTCAAGTATCCCCTTCTAGTTGCCCTTGTCCTCTTTTTATTCTCGATTCTCCACTCTCTTATGCAGGCAACCACACACTCTTTCTATTCTCTAAAGGCTAGGTTAAAATGAGAGTGGACTGGTGGCATTTAGACCCAAAGGAGCTTGATGTTTTCGTTACTCACCCTTATTTCATATGAACCGAAGCTTGATTAAAATGTATGGACAGATGGCTCCTTTAGTAGCATGAGGTGTCTTCATCTTATAGTCTATCGCAGTTGTAATTTTTTAATTGTTACAGTTGTCACATATACCTTTCCTTTATACCTTGAAAAGCTAAGTAAAAAAGAATGTGCAACTAGGTTAAATGGACAATTATCCATTGATTAAATGTTGTCTATTTTTTAATTCTCTATCTTGTCTCTTCTTCTTATAATTTTCTTCTTCTTATTGCTTTATGAAGATAATAGAGTATGAATATCGAGAAGATGACTCAATAAGTATGCTTTCGGCTCACTTTAATTACTTTACTCACAAAATGTACCTAAAATCAAATATGAGCTAAAGTGAGTATCTTAAGCATTTATAGGGCATTAATCATTAAGTGTAGTAAATAAAATGAATCAACATTTAAGCACATATCAAGTTCCCCAACATTTAGCTTTTGAAAATCCTTGAGCAAATCATCAAAATCAAAATCACAACCAAAAGTCTTACTTATTTTCCATATTTATTAAGAATTGATAATCATAAGTAAAGATGAATGACTTTCAAAACCTATAGCAATAACTCGATATTCAAAGCTTCTACTCATGATCAATCAACATTCATCACCCTTAGAAACTGAGTAATCCAGAGGTAGACTTGGACAAAGGATGTTTAAATAAGATATTTCCACAGGTACACTCTGTAACATCCCGTTACCGGAGTGACAGGTATATCCGAAATTCGGATCGGGTTAGGATTTGGTACAGGCAAAGTGTTGCATTATTCATGCATTATCGTTTGTATAAATATTGGTAAATGATTATTGACTGCATAAGTATATAAATATATGTACATACATGTATGACAATTCCCGACTTGATTGTGAAATTGGAAATTGGTTATAATGGTTCAGATGAGAATTGGATTGTGACTAGTAGAAATTGAGTAAGTGTATAATTAGGTTTTGAATGTGAAATTGAAATGAAATTGTATTGACAGACTTGGAAATTGGAATATAAGTATAGGAATAAGAATTTCCCTAATTTTGTGAATTTATGGGAATTTTCCCAGAATTTTTAGAATAATGGATCCGGACCGGAAAATTGGCCTAGGGACTGATTAATGTGATTCCGGGTCCGAGATTGATTGACAAAGGATATGAAATAAATTGAATTATGATTTTGGGATTTATTAACTATGATTATTGCAAAATTGGGAGAAAAATAGAATAAGAGTCGGACTTGTTAGACCCTAAGAATTTGGACATGTGTCAGATGATCCTATATATATATATGTATAAGCCAAAATGTTTGGGGTTATCGTCGAAAAAGAACGGAGCTTCGTTCGTGGGTGAGAGAACATGGATTTGGAGTTTCTTGAAGGATTTTCAAAGGATTGAAGCTTGAATCAAGTAAGTTTATATGTGTTTATGTAAATTGATCATTGATTGGAGTAAGAAAATTGGTTAGAATTTGGTTAGAAAGTGAGAGTTGTCGACGATAGGGTTTCGTTGGTTTTGATTTGGGGATAATAATTGTTTGATGCAATAGAAGTTAAAGATTAGTTGTATGATACGCATGGAATTATTTAGGAGTGATCTGTAAAGAGAAAATCTGGGTTTGAAGCTTATATCAGTTGAAAATCTGGGAATTTCTGGGTTCGGAAGACGAATCTGGGTTCGCACGCCGCGACGTGTGACGAACACGCCGCGGCGAGCGAATGTTTTTCCCACGCCGCGAGACGAGCGAGGTAGGCCGTGGCGAGCGAAAATTCGTCACACGCCGCGGCGAGACCCGATGCGCGCCGCGGCGAAGGGGCGAAATTTTGGGCACGCCGCGGCGAAGGAAATGGGAGCCGCGGCGAGGAACGCTTATAAATTGGATTTTTGAGGTTTTGAGATTTGGGGGATTTAGGAAATTGCAAGTTTGATGAAAGGAAATTAAAGGATTATAAGGTGATTGTTACAAGTAATGAGATTAATTGGAATTGAATATTTGGAATTTAATTAGATGATTATTGGAATTAGATGTCAATGAAATAGTAATTGTGATTTTAATTGGAATGGGACTATAGAGTATAGAAATTGGTGAATGGTTTAGTGGTATCTGAAATATTTAAGAGAGTGATCAAATTGAGAAATTCGGGAATTGGATCGGGAATGTCATAACATGTATAGTATTTATCGTA
>JANITW010000004.1:47373521-47389289 GCA_027564335.1 Erythroxylum williamsii | reverse complement strand
CAAATCATTACTGTTTGCGCACTCAACTGTTTTGAAAGAGAAGGAAAACGTTATAACGAGTTTTAAAAAGGTAGTGACTGTTCTAGTACGCCCTCCTCGCGGGTCACGGGCTCGGACATCACCGTTGATGTCGGGTTCGGGTCTCGTCGGGAGTGGGGTGCTACATATCATCATTTATTGCTACTTCTCTAAGTCTTTCTAGTCACACACTCTCTAGCTTTGCTTCATAAGCTTTCCTCTCCTAAATTAGCCATAATTTATAAGTTCGGTTAGAAAGGTTTCATTCACTCATCAAGGTGATCAATAGGTTTGAGGTCTCATTCACTCATTAAGGTGACCAATAGGTTTTCAAATTGGTTATTTGTTGCACAATGTACGCTTTCTAGAGCGAAAAACATGACTAGTTTTTAAGACACCTAATTTTTCCAAGCTATGTTAATATAGATAAGGAAACAAATTCTTACCCAGGACATTGAAAAAGAATAAACAATTCACTTATTCATAGTTGGAATGTATAATTTATTTCATTACACCTCTTTAGACTGTTTACTTATTTTATTTGTTAGCCGTAAACAATCCTTATTTCTCCAACTCATTGTTCTCCTTACTGAATGTTGTATTATTTTTCTCTATTAATGCATTTTGCTTTACTTTAAAACAATGAGTTGAATCTTGTAACAATTCTAAAAGATATATTAATTTCAATTTTATAATAATATAAGTTGGAATCCAACTTAATAAACTCAATATTTAATAACTTGGACTTGACTTCATTCAATTCAATATGTTAAATATAAAAACTAAAATCTTAACTTTTAATATTAATCTCACAAATTATTTTGAAATTTAAAATTAAATAAAAAAGTTTATAAATCGAGTTTAATTTATCTAAAATAATTATATTCGACAAAGTAATTTGCAATTAATTTAAATTATAAATGTCGATTAATGATTATTTTAAATTAACTAATATTATAATATTTAGATTTTTTAAATAATAAAATTTATATGAATTTGTTTTAGTTATAAATTATTACTATTATTAATTTGAATTTACTTATATTTTTATGTAATAAATGATTCAATACTTTATTTATATTTTACATATTTGTTAGAAATTTGAAAAGATACATAAGTTTAAATTTAAAAATTGTGGTCCATTTTTTATAAGCTTGGGTTAAATATGAGCTTATTAAAAAAATTAACTTGAACTTTAATTAATTCTTTTGTTTCAATAATAGTTTTAATGCTTTTCCTAAAACAACAATTTATATACTTAAATATTTCAAACCATGAACTCTGAAGAAAGATGTACCTCCTAAACGTGAGATCATCTAAAACCATAAGATGAAAATGGTGCACAACGACTAAATTTTTATAATTTGAGAGTGAGTAAAAATAATTTATTTGGTTTCTTACATATCCTAAACAAACAACAATAACTTTTTAGTAGTAAGTATAAGCAGATTAATGAATGTAATGTTCTTATAAAGGAATTGAGTGTATAAAAAGCCTAAGGCCACTATCAATTGGAAAACCCACTTGACCCTCTCGTCTGAAGCAGATACGCTTATTAGGTTGGGAAACTAATTTTAAATCAAGGAGAAATATAATACATCCCTCCTTCCTTAGGAAATCTTGTTCTATCTTCCTAACAGAGCTAGACAACCTGAAGGTTAACAACTAGCTAGTGAAAGCCCAGGTGGACTTTTTTTTTTTTTTTGGTCGTAAAGGATAAATGAAAAACTAAAAACGCAGGTACGCTATAGCAGAAGCATCTACGCTTAATCGATGGGGAATGCCCGAGACTGGGTGCTCCCATACCAACTAGGGTTTGCGATATCACGCACAAGTGTTGCCTTCACGAAAGATGTGTGACACGGAGCAGACCCACCCACGCTGCATTAAGTGTCAGATATCGACAATTACAAACCAGTACGCATGGGAGAGAGGGCAATGGCTCGTAAGCAGTTGAACCGCATCGAGCGAGTCCGATTTGACTACCACACGACGGTATCCTCTTTGCCAAGCAGGTGGACTTTAAAAAAGGCTTCATTTATCCTGCTCTCCTTTGACCTTCGTCTTACAATGCTTCAACATCATAAGGTCACTATTTACCATAATACATTGAAAAGCAAATTGAAAAATGCCTCCAATTGATTGCATATGAGTTTAACATTACTACCAGGTGCCTTTATAATAGCCTAATAGTGATAAAGGTACAAATAGAAAGGAAGATAGATAACAACTTACTGACTAAAGTTTATTGTCAGTAAGTCGAGATCTTCTGTTTAATATTATAATATTTTATTATGTTCAATAAATCTCAATCATTTATTTATGTAAATCTTACGTAAATTTTGCACAAATTTTATAATATAAATAACTAAAATTTTATAAGATATAATAAGATAAAGTAATACTATTAGACAGGGGGTCTAACTGCGTTGTCAGTATGGCATCTATCCACTATCCACATCTTTGGCTCTTCTTCCCTGAGCACGTCGACATTTATTAGACCCGAAAAGCATGTTACTGATGGAGTTCCTCGAAACTCTTCCTTGAGAACAACATAACCTGTTGTTTGTTTTATTTATAGCGGCAGCAGATATTAGCACACTACTTACACACCTGGTCACTAGAAATTATAATTATTTTCATGACAAAATGAAAATGAGAAGCCTCCATGACCATGTTGTCACTACTATCAGTCCCTACTTCCCATTCCCATTCCCATTCCCAACTTCCACACGCTGCTTTCACTCGTTTTCTCCCCTACCCATCACTAACAAAATGGACGCGTCTGATCAATCCAACCTCACTGTAGTTCGTCATCCTCACTTACTGCGTACCAAAATCTCTGCTATTCGCATGGCTGGTCCTTCGAAACTCCAGGTCTTTTTCTCCTTTTATTATGTCAAACAATTCCAGTTAATCCTTCTAACACTTCACATCGTTAAATTATCAGGTAATAGCAGATTTCGATTCAACGTTAACCAAGTACTTCGTTAATGGGCGTCGCGGACAAAGTATGTTTCTGTTGGGTGTTTTTTCCTGTCTTATTCACAATGGACCCTTTCTTTTTTGCTTTAAGAGTTAGCTACTCTGATTCCTGTTTCTTCTTTTCTTCCTTCCGTATTTTGGCATGGGAATGAGTAGCTAGTCATGGGCTGTTGAGGCAAGGAAATCCGGAGTATGATGCTAAGAGACAAGCGCTGTATGAGTATTACCATCCTTTGGAATTCTCTCCCGTGATTCCAATCCAAGAGAAGACTAAGCTCATGGAAGAATGGTATATGTTTCTCCAAACCAGCTGTTACGTATCATGATTGCTGAAACCCATGTGAGATCCTGTGTTTTTTTTTTTTTCCTGTTCGTGGCTTTCTACATTTACGTATTCGAACTTAACGTGCTATATGGTAAATGGAATAGGGAACGAGTTGTGGGTTTGGTATTCTTTAAAGTTCAATTGTATTTGGGATGCTGATGGAATGATGGAATTTGTAGGTGGGGCAAAACCCACGGTCTTTTAATCGAGGGTGGCCTGACTTATGATGCTATTAAGGAGTCTGTTGCAAGTTCTGCAATTGCATTTAGGGAAGGTGTTGTTGAACTGTTTGAATTTTTGGAGGTAAATGTCTTGCCTTTCAGGAATATTTTTATTTTTATTTTCTTGTAGCTAAGAGACTATTCTTGTCACATTCGGCCTCAGTTATTCTCTTTTCCTTGAGACTTTCTTTTTTCAGGAAAGAGGCATTCCTGTTCTCATTTTTTCAGCAGGACTTGCAGATATCATAGAGGAGGTTAGCTTTTAGCACATGCATTATGGTTTTACTGTCTTATCATTGAGGTATGATTCTAACACCTCCTACACCTTGGTTTATCTTCTTTTAACTTTACCAGGTTCTGCGGCAAAAAGTTCATAAGTCTTTTAAAAATGTTAACATTGTCTCTAACCGAATGGCATTCAACAATGACGGCCAACTCATTTCCTTCAAAGGTGTGATTTCATAATTCTCATAATTTTATTTTCATGATGGGTTATGACCTCTTTATGTAGTGCTGCTTCTTAAGTTATTACATGATTTAGACTTCTATGCGAGCTTTCTATATTCTGCTTCTAGTTTCATCTCTTTACTTCAGAAATTTCAATTTTGCCTATGTTTTTTTAATTGAAAACTGACATGTTTATTGTCTTCAATGTTCTTCCTTTTCTATATATCTATTTGAATCAGCAGAACTAGCTATTGTAGATGAATAGGGTTAAGTTGTGATTGGATACAAACTCTTACAATTTAGTATGTGGTGAGGAGGAATGCTATTTGGCACTCTTTTTCTGTTCCTTTGATTGAAAAATTAGGGTGACTCATTTATGTAAAATTTACTGTATTCTTGAGAAAATCTGATTTTCTGTTTAACTAAATTGGTTTCAGGAAGGTTGATTCATAGTCTAAACAAAAATGAACATGCTCTTGACATGGCTGCTCCAATTCACGAACAAATTGGTGATCCTGATGACCTATTTGTTGACAATGTCTCCATAAAAAAGAGAACCAATGTGCTACTGCTTGGTGATCACTTAGGGGACTTGGGAATGTCCGATGGTCTTGAATACGAGACTAGAATCTCTGTGGGTTTCCTGTAAGTTGAGGAATATCTCCATCTTCCTCTTTCATGCTGTATACCCTCAGCCTTGCTTAGAAATATGGCTTGTGTGATACTAATGGTCGTTTTGTTGTTGTGTCTCCGAATAAGGCAAACTAGTATTTTAAATTTCTAAGTTTAATTCTTATGATATCTAATATTGGTGGTCTTTGATGAAGCAACGAAGAGTTAAAACATCTCTAATTCTTCATACTTTAGAAAGAAATCACAAGTGTTAAGCTGGGTAGAGTTGATGTTGGCATGATGGTAGATGGTCAGTCTGGGTTGAATTTACCATGCTGATTGTCTTGGGAGATTTGATATATGGTTTGCCTTCCAAATCACTCAAGAGCCTTATATTTAGCAATGAAAATTAACCATGTAATGTTTTCAAATTTTGAAATGAATTGTTTCCTGCATTTATGTTGTTCTCTCCCAGGTATTAGGCTTGGATTATTCTCTTAAGATTTTAAGTTATCCAACTAGTAAGTCCTTGCCTAAGATGTTGGTTGCTATATTGACATATTTATTGGTTTACTGTTGCCTCAAGAAAGTGATCCAAATTATGACCCTTTATGGTCATTGGTAGATGCATTTTCTAGACATGCATTTGTTCAAGAATGTGGAGGGACCCTTCTTTGACAGAGCTTCAAAATTATAGTTTAATGGTGGTAATCAATTTCACCACAGAAAGATAGTTACATGGAGCCTTGATTTTGTGAATACAAGAGGCTAGAGCATTTTAACATTTGATGTTGTGAGATGTACTAAGTCAATGATCTTTGTTAGATTAGGTTGCTTTGAACAACTAACAATGATTATTTCCATTGGCTATTGTCGAATGAATGAAGCAAGAAACACTTTAAGGATTATGTTAATATTAAATTAAAGAAAGGCATAAATGATTTTCCACTATTGATTGAGCTTTTTTTGTGCCATGTCATTCTTTATTTCCTAGGATAGGAGTATAATAGTATGACTTAATATTTCTATTGTAACGAGGGAAGAAAATCAAGTGACAAGTGACAATCTAACATGTGGAGCAAACTTGAAGATGCAATAGGGTGATGATAACAAGAGAATGGGAAATGCAGGTTGAGTGCAAAATGATTTTTTGGTTAGTCGCATATCCAAAATATTGTTATTTTATATCCATCTATTGTAGATGGTGGTGGAGGCAGGTAGAATGGCACTAAGGTTAGAAGAATATTGGATATGATAACATTGATTTTTCTTATAATGCTAATTTGATGATATGGTACTGCTATTGTTATTTTATATCCATCATGCTAACAATTATTAACGAATGGAGGGAAATTAAAACTTGTATTGTAGTAATTGTGTTAGGCAACCAAAGTTTCAAACAAAGAGCAACCCACCCTATTATATGGAAGTCCTAAAGAAAAGAATTATTTTGGGCCTTTCATTAGTACATGTTTAACCATGTTGAATTGTTTTTTCAGGAATGACAATACTAAGAATAATCTTCCTAGCTACTGTGAGTCCTTTGATATTGTCCAATTGGTAAGTTGGCTAATCATTCATGTTTTCTTCTTTCTAGGCTCCTCTAAGTTTAACAATTGATATATATTATATGGAAACATTATTTATGGCTAAGTTAACTATTTTAGGATTTCTGTATCTTTTTATGATATTTTGCATCCTTGTAACTAGGCTTGCAGTTTTTTATCTAGTTAGGATGTCTCATAATCATTGTATCTTGTTAGTTCTATTTCTATTTTTGCTGTTAGGGTAACTTGTATATAAGTGACCCCCTTTTACTCTTGTAAATAATGCAATATAGAAAATATTGACCTCCTTTGAATTCTTGGGAAAATTTAATTCTTAGAATTTAGCCTTTATTGTTGACAGTCTTGTGATTCTGACCGGCCTTCGTTTCTGGTGATTTTTTCCCTTAAGCAATCAGCTTAATTACATACATTTTTTTTTTCATGGAGATGTCAAAGGTAGTAGAGACATCCACTATATCATAATTGGAGGAGACTATTCAATTTCCCATCTTGGTGAATTGCAAATATCTAGATTGCATACAAGTTGAACATAAAAAATTACCTTAAATAGTCTCAACTCTTTCGCACCGTGCTAATAGTGAGAGGGAAGATTCACCATCTCACAGCTACAGGGTCAAAACCACAGGATCCTCTGAATGAAGCATGAGAAGAAGAAGATTCCATGACTATGACACATCTATAGAACTCTATGACACTTGAAATTAGTGACTCATGTATGTTCTTGGCCACTGCTAAGGATATTTGGGATGCATTCCAATAGACATATTCTGATGCTAGAGGCGAGGCCCAAGTGTACTAGGTCAAGGTAAAGTGTGGTTGCTAAGCAAGGGAGTAGGTTGGTTGACAAATATGCCAATTAGTTGAAATCATTGTGATAGGATCTTGACCATTGTAAGGTTTTAAGAACGATGTGACTATTTAAAAAGGTTTTATTGAGCAAGATAGTCTATGATATTGTGGTTGGACTTAATTCAAAATTTCACCAAGTGAAAGTCCAGATCCTGTCAAGCATGAAGTTTCATGTTTTAATGAGGTTGTGGCCTTAGTTCGTGGAGAAGGTAGAAGAACTTGATGCTTGAACCACTAAACATGGACAACTCAACTATGGCGGCCAAAGATGTCAATAATTCAGCCACAAATTCTGAAACAGCCTAGAATCGTGATAACCTGTGGTGTACTTACTGTAAGAAGGCGTCATACCCATGAAAAACGTTGGAAGCTTAATGGAAAACCTCCAAGCCGAGAGTAAGGACAGAGGAAATCCATCAGGAAAGGATGGTCAGGCCTATGTTGCTGCAATTCAACAAAATAAACACCTCAAGAGTCAGGTGGTCTCAATCAAGAAGAGCTTAAGAGGGTAAGATCACTTCTTGACAACCTTTGCCAGCTCTTGGATGAGCCACTGACCATATATGACCCACTCACTAAATCCTTTTTTACTTATTCCTGATGTCTAAGTACTAGGAAGATAGCTACAATTGATGGTTTATTGACCAATTTAGCAATCATAAGGGATGTAAAGATCAGTCTGTCGTTGACCTTGAAAAAGGTTCTCTGTGTCCCTAGATTATCCACGAACCTGACCTATCAACAACCTCACTTGAGATTTGAATTGTTGTGTGATTTTCTATCGTAATTATTGTGTATTACAAGATGAAGATTCGGGAAAGATGATTGTTTGACATAGTACATTTAACCTCTATTAGCTTGAAGAATTGAACTTATCAAGCAAGATCAATGTTAGTTTATCTCACACCTTTCTTTCAAAATCTTTTTCGTCCAATAAAGAGAAGATATGGCTACATCATCAATTTGAACATCCATCCTTTAAAGTTGTTAAAATTCTATTTCTTTCTTTATTTAAAGGTCTACATATTGATGATTTTGATTATGTAGTGTGTGAGCTTGTGAAGCATAAATTTGTATCCTTTCTAATTAGTAGTAAAAGAAGTTTTATCTAAGTTTTATCCATTTTTATCTCACTATTACTGTTCCTAATGTTCATGGGGCAAAATGATTTTTTTTTAATGATTGTACTTGTGTTGTTTGAATATTTTTACTTAAACATAGATATGATGTTAGTATTGTCCTTTCAATTTTTCGTTCCATGATTAAAAATCAATTTTGGGTCAACAGCAAAAGGTTTACACTTGATAATGCTGGCGAGTATTTCATTCAAGTCCTAACTCCATACTTTTAAAAAGAAGGATTGTACATAGGTCATCTTGTGTTAATACACTATAACGAAATGGAGTAGAAGATAGAAAAAATGTCACCTCCTTGAATCAACACGAGCCTTCTTTTTTCACAAAAATGTACGTAAATCCTTTTGAAGTGGGAGAAAGGGGAGAAGTAGTATCTAGTTTCTTAGCAATAGGCCTAGATTTAACAAAAAAATCATGAAGTAGGGATCAAGCAGCTGGTGGACCTTTGCAAGGTTAAAAGAATCATTTAGGTATTCTACCTAAACCTACACTGATGGGCAATAATAAATTCAATGAACAAACAAGAATTACAAACCCCACCAATATAAAAGAGTTTAATGAAAAGAGGGATAAGGGCTTTTGTTTCTAGTTTGACGAGAGGTACAACCTATGACACAAATGTCAAGAAAGAATGATGCATATGTACGTGATAGAAGTTGGAGATGATGAACAGGAGGAAGAAAAGCTTGAGGTGGAGGAGCAACCTGTAATATCCTTACAAGCATTAGCACGTACAATTTCTTTCTAAATTTGAGCAAATGAAGGTGTTGGGAAGATTCATGGGGGAACTATATAGTACACAACCTCAGAGATGAGAGTTTAGTAAGGAAAGGTGTGTGATTGAAGAGATAAAACTAGTGTGATAAGTCTAGTTGGAGGTGAACTACAAATTAGATGCCAGAAGAGGTATAGAGGGTTTAAGTGGTTGATGAGTGGTCACCAATTTGGGACTAATTCTTTGATTATAACATTGGAGGAAGTGATATAGTATTGGGAGTGCAATAGCTGTCCACATTGAATGATATTATATGCAATTATAAGAAGGGGTTGATAAGATTTGATTGGAATGGAGAAAAGGTAGAATTAATCAGTAGAAATTACAAACGCATACCAGAAGTTTCTAGCAGGAAGTTAGATAAGTACTTAAATAATCTTGAGGTGGTGTGTTAGTTCTTCTTGATATAGCAAGATGATCACATGGACGGGTGCTACACAAATATGTTTAAAGACTAGGGAAGTGGATTTGGTGAAACGATGATTGTTTACTGAGCAAGAAGAGCCTCTGCAGAAACTATATGAGGAATTTCATAATGTATTTTGAGAGCCATAGGGCTTACCACCTTCAAGACTCCACGATTTTTAAAGGAGTGGACGTGATGAATATGAGACCATGTAGATATGCTAGGGTGTGTAAAAAGAAGCAGTAGAGAGCTAGAAAGGGAGATGTCGAAGCAAGGAGTAATTCAGGAGAGTGGAAGCTCTTTTACTTCTCTAGTAATCCTAGTTGAGAAGAAAGATGGTTCATGGAGGTTTTGTTATAATTCTTTAAACAAGAATACTATTAAGGACAAATTCCCTATATCATTGATAGATGAGCTATTGAATTCATTATATGCGGCTTAATAATTTACTAAGGTTGATTTGAGCTGATTGCCATCAGATACATATTTAGGCCAATGATGTACATAAAATATTATTTAGGACTCATGAGTTATTAATTACGTCACTTGGTTTAAGAAATGCTCCAACCACTTTTCAAAGCCTAATGAAATCTGTATTCAAAGCTTATTTAAGGAAATTAGTTATGATTTTCTTTGATGACATACTCATTTACAACAAAAGTTGGGATTAGTGTGTGTACCATCTCATAGAAGTGCTGATGAAGCTAAGAAAGCTTCAATTGTATGCCAGGCAATCAAAATGCTCTTTTGCTACTGGACAAGAATGTTTAGGACATATCATTAGTGCCCAAGGGGCAGCAACTGATCCAAGGAAGATTCAAAGCTAAATTGGGTTGGCCTATGCCTTAAAAATTGAAGCAATTGAGAATTTTCCTGGTGTTATTATGTTTCTATAGAGGGTTTATTGAGGGGTATGACCAAATTAGCAAGACCTTAACCCAGTCACTCAAGTAAGTGCAAGCATTGGTTCGTACTCTCCTAGGTTTCAACTAACACATGGTGATAGGTGAAGGAATTCAGGCATTCCTATTGCAAGAGGTCACCCTCTTGCTTATGTGAGCAAAACTCTGTCTCCTAAATGCATTCATCTTTCAACAAATGAGAATATGCTTTTAGCTTTAGTTATGGCTATAAGACAATGGTCTCATTATTTGATTGGTAAATACTTTACAATTCAAACTGTTCATAAAAGTTTAGGTTACTTAATCAGAAGATTACGACACCATTCCGATAGAAACTTTGGGATTTGATTTTGAAATCAAATACAAGAAAGGGCTGGACAATAGACCATTTGAGGCCTTGTCTAGAGTGTCTACTGTTGACTTATGTACTACGGTTGTTTCCGATGTCCATATTGATTTGTTACATCAAATTCAGAGTTGGGAAACTGGTAAAGGTCAACAAGAGTTAATTCAGAATTTGAAGAATGCTGATAAATTGAATTCTACTTATTCTTGGATTAACACTAGTCTTCAATAGAAGGGAAGAATGGTGGTGGCCAATGATACAACTTTTAGGGCATCGTATCATATCCTTATTTCATGATACTACAGTTGGGGGATACCCTAGGTTCCTTGGCATGTATAAGAAAGTTCAATTATACTTCTTTTGGCAAAAAAATCCACAAATATCAGGGAATTCATGAGGCATTGTGTAGTTTGTCAGCGTAATAAGTATAAACCTATTGCAATTCTAGAAAAACTTCAACATTTACCTACTTCAAAATAGGTGTAGACTGACGTAGCTTGGATTTTCTGGAAGGTCTACCTAAGTCTGATGGCTATTTAGTTATTTTGATAGTTATTTGTCGTTTTAGCAAATATAAGCACTTCATTTCTTTACCTCATCCTTGTACAACAACTAAAGTGGCTTAGGTTTATATTGACCATGTTTGCAAATTGCACGGGATGCCTCTTTGACAGGTGAATGATCTTGATCAAATTTTTACAAGTTCTTTTTGGATTGGAATTTTCAGATGTAAGATGCTTTTCTTTGCACCATTCCACTGATTACCATCCTCAATCTGATGGCCAAACAAAGGTCTTGAATAGGATCGTCAAGACTTATTTGTTTTGCATGACCAGTGATTGTTCACACCATTGGCATTGTTGGTTATCTTTAGTTGAAGGGCCTTATAATACTACCCATTATTTTGCTGTTCAATATACCCCTTTTAAAGCCCTCTATGGATATTCTCCTCTTATACATGGTCCATATCTTGATGGTGGTTCCAAAATGTTGATTGAAAAGACCTTGTGTGATCTTGAAAGGGCTTTAAAGTTAATTCAGTTTTGCTCTAGTTGCAAAGGCTATATCCAAACTATGGAATTGACTATCACCTTTGTCCAATTGCAAAGATGAAGACTATTAGAGTTCTCTTATCTTTGGCACTAATTCAATGTTTGGCTGCGGAGTTCAAGATGGAGTTAGGAAGGTTGAAATATTTCCTTAGTATTAAAGTATCTTACTCTAGGCAAGGTTTTTTTTAATCTCCAAATAGAAGTATATTGCTGATCTTCTACGAGAAACATGCAAGATAACTTGCAAATAGCAAATACTCTGATAGACTCAACTATTAAACTTGAAAAGGCAGAGGAGGATGTTGTAGTGGACAAGAAAATATATCAATGCCTTACATGGAGGCTCATTTATCTATCTCACGTATGACCAGATATAGCACACCTAGTGAGTATGATAAGTTAGTTCATGCATAGCCTCATGCATAGCCCAAAAGAAGTTTAGTTACAGGAGGCTCATCAAGTATTGCAGTATCTCAAAGGGATACTCAGAAAAGATATTATGTTTAAGAGAAATCGAGGTGTACTACTGAGGCATATATAGATGTTGATTATGCAGGATCGATTATTGACTTTTGATCAACTTCGGGATATTGCACTTCTTGGTGAAAACCTTGTGACATAAAGAAGTAAGAACCAGAATGTGATAGCACAATCTAGTGCAAAGGTAGAATTTCGAGCAATGGCTTAAGGTATGTGTGAACTAATGTGGTTGAAAATTATCCTAAAAGACTTTGAAGATTTAATTGGGATGGTCCGATGAGACTCTATTATGATAATAAAATTGTGATTAGTATAGCTCATAACTTGGTACAACATGATTGATAGAACACTTTGAAGTTGACAGACAGTTTATAAAAGAAAAACTGGAGAGTGGTTTAATATGCACATTGTATGTGACTACAAAGAACCAGCTTGCTGAGGTAATTACCAAGGGGTTAAGTAGTTCAAATTTTAAGAATATTGTATCCAAATTGGGAATGGAGAATACATATGTACTAGTTTGAGGGAGACTGTGAAGAACATGATTTGTAGCTAAGTTAATTGCTTTAAAATTTTTGCATCTTTATAACTAGCTTGTTATTTTTCTATTTAGTTATGATATCCCATAATTATGAGATTTGATTTTTTTTTCCCCTTCTATTGTTAGAGTAACTTGTATATAATTGACCCAACTCACTTATACATTTGTAAATAATGCAATGCAGAAAATATTTTCTCAATCTAAAGTTCTGTCATATATCTATTCACTTTATGGGCTTTTAGTTTACAAGCAACACCATGCTTTGACTCTATCATGTGCTAAAATTGTATGAAGCTCAAATTCAAAGCTGTCTAGACGTCAAGAAATCTAATATTAGCTATTGGGGAGAGAATGAATCCGTCTCTATGAGAATAACCATTCTGTTTGTTACCTTTCCCTATGCCATCTTCCTGATTTGCCGAGCCTCAAACTTTGCAGTTATACCCTGTTTACTGTTGACAATTGTTTGATTTGCTCCACTAATGGGTGTCACATCCAAGGATGTCATGTTGATCAATTTTTTGCACAGTTATCATGCGTTACGTTGGGGCTGAGAGGGGGACTTGGAAGAGATTTTCTGTTTAGAACATAATATTTACCTTTTTCACTTCAATGACTTTTGCAGAATGATGCACCTATGTGGGAAGTGGTCAAACTTGTTTATCAGCTGTGTTCAACTGAAGGTGATAAAGCTCCATTTTTGTAAATTTTTTAGCTCATTCTCCAGTTCTGGTTACAACATGCTTCCTCATTCTTATTGCATAACAAAACCTTTTGAAACTGGGTTCGAAATTTGCTCCCAAAGCTGAGCAAAATAAGTAGAGGATGCTTGTTCTCTTAATATAAACCCGGCAAATTATTTTAGTTCATATTTCGTACAGAAATTGCAATTACTAATTGTTATGAGATGTTATGCACCGGCATCTTCAACGTGACAGAGCTAAGGCCACTCTTTTCTACTCAAATTTTGGCTTTTATTTGCCACATTCATTTTCCAGACATTGTGGTTTGGGGTATGGGTTCAGGATTGATTAATACCCGGATGTCTTAGTTTTAACACTTGATCATTAGTTTTAAGGAGAAACAGCGATGATATGGGTCGAGACACACCTCCGTTGCTTAATATCTGCACATTGTTGCGGAATCTACCGCCCATCAGTTTTAACTCCACCGGCCAGATTGGTTTTTACTTTATTAGAACATCTACTTGATGGGATAAACAAAATGTCAGAGCATGCAAGTTGTTATTGCAGAGTTGTTTAGTTACTAAATAAGGTTTATGCTTAGACACCAGTTTTGTAGTGAATCCCAGTTAGAAACCAAACCATTAAAGAAGTTAAAACCACATTGTTTGATGGTGATTGTGCAATGAATATCTAGTTTAGGTTTTATCGTATAGGAAAGTAAGCTCCCATTAATTGCTTTTAAAAGTGAAGCATAGCCGATCAAAGAAACAAGTAGACGTAAAAACTTGTCATCCAGGTACAAATGAGACGGCTGTATGCGTTATCCTTACGAGGCAAGTGATGAAAACAGGAGGAGACCTACACAACGCACTCCAATAACTGTAGAAATACTGAGAATAGAGATAACAGCAAATCGGCCTGGGCCGTTGAACCAATGTTCAAAATAATATTGTTTAAGAAAACTTTCTCAAAATGATCATGTTTTAGTCTCAAGTTTCTTAAAGTTTAAGACCAAAATGATGTGTTGTTTGGATGAAGCCTCAGATTGATCATTTAAAATTGAATTTGACTTGCAATACGATTAATCTACACTTATTTAACCTTAGACCAAACTGAGTCGGATTGTAATATTTTTAACATTCTTAACTACGAGTCAGTGCCGGCCCAGGGCCCATTATAAGAGGGGGCTTCCCCTCTAAACTCTAAGTGATGCAGTGTTTTAAATTTTAACCTTAGTCGTTAGCTAATGACTTTAGCTAGTCTATAACACTATAATGTTAAAGTAATTTTTAACTTTATAGTCATCTTTAACGTTATATTTATAATAATTTTTTTTAAGTAAAGGTAATTTTGTGATCCTCATACTTAAAATAGTCTTGAAATATTTAAGTATACTTTTATCTTCTATTTTTTTTTCATTAATATATATATTTAAAATACTCCAACTCAAAAATTAACAGTAAAAATTTTTACGATTCTGTTTTCTGAATTCTGAGTATAATTTAAAGGTAAATTTTATAATTTTTAATATATTTTCACTCTTTGTTTTTTATTTTTAATATTAGATATTAAATTTTGCTATTTATTTTTTCTATATCACAGATATAATACCATTTATATATCTTTATGATATTATTAATGATTTTGCATCTAAAAATGCGTGAAAATTTTGTTTTTCATAAATCATGATCATCTATGTATTTGTTAGTATTATGTTAGTGTTATGATCATTTAATATTTAATTGGTTATGTAAACTTATAAATTGAATCATTTATGTTTCATATAAATATGTAAACTTAAATATATTCTCAATTTATTGGAGCCCCTTTTTTTTAATTTTATCTAGGGCTTATAAAACTATAAGAACGGTCCTGCTACGAGTAGGTTCAAATTTTTAAGGCATAACTCCATCTTAGGCGTGATTTTGAGAAGTAAAACAATTCTATATTGCATAATATAAAATTGGTTATTATGAAAAGATGTAACTCTTTCTAAAAAATGATATTTTAGTCTTAATTTTTTTTAAAGCTTACGACCAAAATGATGGGTTGTTAAGATAAGCCTTGGATTGATCCTTCAAATTTGAGTTTGACTTGAAATACGCTTAGATTAATCTAGACTGAACCAGTTAATTTTAGATTAGACCAAATTGAATTGAATCATTTCTACCATTCCTAACTAAGAGTAGGTGCAAATCTTCAAAACATGACTTCATCTTAGACAAGATTTTAAGAAGCAAAATAATCCTGTCACTTGATATAAAATTAGTTACTATGAAAAGTTGAAACTCTTTTTTTTTTCAAGATATTTTAGTCTTAAGTTTCTTAAAGTATTTGTTGGTTTATGAGAATCCCAAATGGAACATTACTTGTGTGTCTGTGGATTATCTCATTATGATGGTTGTATAATTGATCCTTA